>JAOXYF010000005.1:2212268-2225607 GCA_028565775.1 Sternarchorhynchus goeldii
GCTGTGATGGGAAACAGCATAGATGACTCAAAATGGCTATAACATAGAAAATCATGTTATAATTCATCTCTAAAAGGATATTTGTATTTGCAAAGTGGCGATCAAATCTTCAGGCAGAAGAAAACATTCATTATAATTAATATGAATAATTTTTGATTAATTTCATTCCTATAATGTGTGTTGAGAATTAGGTTTTGGTATCTGGTTAACATTATGTCTAAACTTCATATAGTATAGAATAAATTGCGACAGTCCTTGCGATGCCAGCATCGCATGGATGACACGGGTTAAACCACATATAGAAAGGTTGGCACATCTTGATACCTTGTGATGATTTTTGTTGTTACAGTAGATTCGCGAGACTACAAAATCAGCACATTTAATTACTGGAGAAAGTATACTTTTAGACCCCATTAAAAGGCATCCTCTTTCGTCTAAATTATTTCGTGTTTCTTTTTTAATTTAAATAACTTGACATTCACAATGGCAGAGCACCGTTAGAGCGCGGTTAAGCAACTACAGATCACTGTAGTGCCCTTGAACGCCCCTTCCTCAGCAACTCATAAAATCCTCGCAGTTTTATACATGCCTACGCTACTCATCCAAACGCGTCGTAAATTCTCGTAGTTGGTTATCACCGCTGAGCCAGGTTATATTTCGAGCTCCAACTTCACCTAAAGCTACTGCAGTGTCCGCGTGCGACAGAAGGAGCCATCTGTGACCGCCATATTATAATCCACCTCAGTTCAGCGCGTTTGGAGGAATCCGTCATATCTGCTAAATCCATCAGTCCTGCCCAAACGAGGAACTAGCCCGGCCTCTGAAATCGATCAGTTGCCCAGGAGATGGGAGTAAATGGCGGTGGAGGGAGACATATTTTACCAGCCCCTTAAATACTTAATGCCATAAGGTGCCACGAGTCAGGCCGTAAAAAGGGGGAGAATGCGAAAATACCTGGCAGCAAAGGCGCTCAAACCAAAATAGCCTTAAGGGACAGGAGCGAAGCGATAAGAGCATCTAAACGGCTTTTAATAAACAATACAATATAGCCGACACCAGTCACGATAGTGCTATTTATTCTCCACCGAGCCTATAGATGAAAGAATGATGGAATAAATAGCGGCTTCGTATTATCCGAAGCTATAGAAACAGATTCGGAGACATCCGCCAGCTTCCATTAGTCTAGTTGCGGCTCAGCGCGATGTAGGTAGATAACAGAGAATTCTTTCTCTTTGAGTTGGCTTGTAGCATTGATTGTTATTGTTAATATAGCTTTCGCCCTAGGTTCCCTGGCTAAGAAAGCAGTCCGCTATCGTTACTTCATCGGGAGACATGGGAACGGTAATTACCAGTCAGAAGATGTCTGCACCTTTCCACTTATTTGCTGCATTACGTTCTCAGGAGGATTGTGTAACCGGGGAGCAAGGTAACGCATTTAAAGAAAGAAGGGAATAAGAACATGAGCTTTATGTGAAAGATCTGTTACGACCGTGCAGTTGTACTGATACAATGTTTTATTAAGTTTGTAATTAAAATGTTGCTTTTTCTCTGCAGTAGCTATGAAAAATAGCCCTGTCTTTGTTCCTTGAAGTTAGCATCTTCCAGACTGCCCTTCGCTATCCCCCCAGCCTCGGAGTTTAACTCCAACCATCCGCATATACACCTGGTTCTATTATTCAGCGTATTTGACGCCCTTGATTAGTCGGGTCACGTGTGTTAAATTAGGGGTGGAGTTAAGACGTGCGGGGAAGCGTTGTCCTCCAAGAAACGGACGCGCGCATGGCTAAATTTCAGTGACTCAATTTCACCGAGGCAAATCTTGAAAGTAGTGTCTTAGTATCTGCGGTACCTTTTCACCTGACGCAGTAAACAAGGAATGACAACGGCTGTGTTCTTGACTGACAGAAACGAGCATGACCGTTTAAATCTCACGTATGTATTTGTTAGCATAAGATAAGAAACTGAAATAGAGAGATTACAGTATGAGAGTGCACAGAGCTGTGTGGTCTGAATTACACAGCACAGCCTAGGAGAGATAAAGTATGTGTTATTGCATATTTAGAAAAAACAGAACATTAAAATAACTAGGGGGTGCAATCATGACCTTGGGATTTTGGTTTGCCCAAGTCCCAAACATGGTACACTGGCCCCTCCAGCAAACACACACACACAGCTTTCAGTGTAACCTCTGGGTCATCCATGATGAATAACTCTGGGCCATGTTATGGTTCACTTCTCCATCCAGCTTCACACACACACACGCGTTTTCTTACCTGCATAACCCCTTGAACACCCTTCTACATTATTGTCCATCACCCTGCAGCAATATGTGTACTTGTGCCGTGTTCTTTGTGTGTGTGTGGGAGATTAGGAAGCTGCCCTCTGGGTTTAGCCTCATTGAGCTCCTCTCCTGTGGAACATCTCAGACCTGCCCTGGATGTGTGAGTTGGTTCAGAGAAAAAGGTTACAGGTTACGCACTGTTTGCCTTTCCCCGTTGGAGTAGTCTCCAAAGACTACTGAAAGGGCACGGCCACCTGAACCATCGTTATCTAAACCAGAGGGTAATGATCTTTTTATTTGACTGTGACACATACAGAGACAGAAAATGTATATTTTCAAGCAGTTTCACATTTCCTCAAACTCTGGTATTCACTTTTTCAGGATTTTAGATCAGATCAGGTTTGCAGGATGATCATTTCTTTGTTCATTTCTTATGTTTTGTTTTTTCAAGAATGTGTTAATAGATATTTATTTTCATTACTGGATCAACCACTTCAGAATTCTTCCTAAGGCAGTCTGTGATCATTACTACAGAGCCCTTGAGCTTTGGCTACACACACACACACACACACAAACACAAAATAAATAAATAAAGCTTTTGTGTTTTTTATTACTGTGATAGGTACTACCTCTGTCCCTTTGCCCTGCTTCAAGAAAGGACTCTTTAGTGGGAAGTGGGAAGCGGAGGGGTAAATAAGTTCTGATCTGCCCCAGACCTTTTGCCATGGGGGCAATCGACAGCCTCTCTCCGTTATGCCCACCTTGTTTACCTCAGGCATGTTAAGCGCAGCCTGGACCGTCGGGCTGGAGATCAAGCGTGGCTGAGTCAGGAACACGTTTCTCCTGGTCCTCCCTGAGTGCAGGAGCCAGGCCAGGAAACGAGGCCGTTTTTACGAGCACGCCGTCCAGTTCATTTCCACGCAACATTCCTCCCACCTCCGGAACAAGATTCCTCCCCAGCCTAATGAAATAAATACTGGAATATTTGCAGAGATATAATCTTTATAAATCCATTAGGCTGACTTTGTTTAATGATGGAGGGCAATGGCTTACTTTTCCCAGGTTGGAGAGTTTAGTTAATGTATTTTTAATGACACTGTCCAGAGTCGACCAGGGAGGGTCATCAAACAACGCTCTGCCTTATTTTTTTGCCTGTACCCTCCCCCTTCACTTATAACTCTATTATTCTTCACTACTTTTTTGACTCTCTCTCTCTCTCTCACACACACACACACACACACACACATTCACCAGATAAGATGTAATTATACTGATCTGAACAGTAACCCCTTCTCCCTAAGGATAAATAATATTGCAGTGTCATGTCTTTATCACAGATATAGAAGTGCTGGTGTATTGATCAATGGAGTATTACAAAAGCTATGTGCAGTACTAATACAAAATCATAACGTATAACAAGCACACCTCAGAACCACTCCAATGTCTTGGCACAGAAAATGCACCTTATTCTATACCGCTGTCGGTTCCCGGTGGTCTTGCCAAATATGCCCTTCAGAACCAGAGTTTATCTTATCTACGCCACAACTCACAACTCGGTGCATCATAATTACAAAGAAAACACAGACATTATTAAAACCACACACATTTCTATAGAGATAGTATTATATTTCCAAAAATATATGTACAGTCTATTACAAAGATTAAAAAGCAAAAATAAAGAAACAAAACCAAAAATCAAACAAACAAAAAACAGTCTATGTAACAAGAAATAGTCTAGGGAAATGAGTTTACAGATCTGCAGTTGGGGAAAATACTTTTTGATCGATGAATACTCTCCATACTCCTCTCACAGAAAAATAAATAATAAATTGACAATTTATTTTACTGTACATTTTAACCTAAAAGACAAAAAATAATACAACTTAAAAAAGAAAACTTTAAAATGGAAACCTATCAGCTGTCTTTGGTCCTAAATGAGAAATTATGTACATCTGAAATAGTCCGGGTGACTAAGCATTTGTGAGTGAGATAGAAAAATATAGTGCATTTTTAATGAATTCAGAGCTCACTACTGAGGAATATGTGTAAAAAAGAAACAACAATATAAATAAAATGTACAAGTTTTACAATTAGATCATATACAAAGTTTCCCTCAAACCATTATGATCTCTCTGACACAATCAACAGTGCTGATGTCTTTGGAATCTTCCAAAAGATTTTTTTCAAAGGGGGGGTATCCACATTTCTTCACGGTCTTTCACAAGTTTTTAAAACAACAAACACTAACCCTGACTTCAACCAAGTTCACAATGCAGGCCATATTTGCCAAAATTCACCTCCTACTATCAAAGCCATAAAAGTTCTCAAAATAAAATGGAGGAAACAGAAAAAAAGAACGACAGATTTGTCATTGAACTGCCGCAATGGCCTCAACTGAAGGTCGATTGAACCCAGGCATTAATCTCAAATCGGCTCAAAACTGCTGTCTCGGTGAGGGCCCCGAGATCCATAGGAGAGGGGTAAGGGGCCAAAGAGGGCTCTGCGGAGCCCCAGGAGAGAGATCAGAGCATGGGAAGCAGGAGCTGACAGCCTGCTTCTGGCACTGGAGCTGCTGGAGTTTTGTGCTGACCAGAGGTCTTTCTACTCAGTTCAAAGGGCTGGTCCAGTCGTCAGTGCTCAGGATCTACGAAACGGGGTGGGAGAGGTGACTTCTAACTGCAGGCCGTGGTGTGATCCAAGAGTGCAATGCAAAACCATACACAGGCACAAACATGCACACACACACACACACACACACACACACACACACACACACACACACATGTACCCTGGATTCAGGGCTGGATAGCATAATGGAAAGGAGTGGGGGGGGGTGTCTTTAAACGGAGGCTTTTCAGAAGCACTGCTATAGAAGGTGGGTTTGACCTCACTTCACTCTAATCAAGATGTCAAAATGAACATCCAAATCAATGGTGCAGGTGTTTATAATTATAAAAAAGGTCATGCCAACCCCGGTTAATAAAAAACATTCACAAATATTTTGCAAGTTTAATATGTCATGTTTCCTCTTCAATACTGCATAAACCAATGATTATTCTTCCTCTGTAATTTTACAGTAACCACTCAATCCACTATAATTCTCCATTTTTCTCTCTCTCTCTAAATTCAAAAGGGACACTGGTGATCCATCAGTTTAAACACATATACCACACTGTGGAGGAGACAAACACATACCCCCAGTCTGTTATGGCACTGAGAAGTTGGGCTCTATCAGTGTTTGAAAAAGCAGACTCCTCATCGAGCTCGAGAAGAAGAAACAAAAACGACACGAAAAAACGTCAAGAACAAAAACCCAACACATTCTCAGGAAGAGAGAGGATACGCACGGAAATTATACTCGGGGAATTTTGTCCCTTTTTAAAGATCAATGTATTGTGACATGCTAAAGAGGGTTAAAAAAATCTACATAGCACCTTATCATCACAAAGAAGAACTATCTCAGTAATTATTGCTCTGACTGTTCTGCCTTTTCCAGATACAAATGGAACTCTCTCTCCCGGTCCACTATCACCTGGTACCAATGTAGACAGCTGAGCAGGTACACAGGTAATACACCCTCTTTCTTTCTGCAAAAATCAGGTGTCCTTAAAAATAAAACATGTTATTCAGCCACGAAAATATTTCACACAAGTGTATATTTGCCTCTAAAGTTTTAAGGCAATATCACTCCTCAGCCTATCTTCAGCAGCAATATAGGTCCTAGAACATACTGCTTGGATATGCAATAACTGAAAAATGAAACATTCTGCACAAGCTGCAAAAAAATATATAAAATAAATAAACCCAAAAAAAAACCCAACCAGATTTTGCAAGCCAAGCAATTAACTTTTGATCGAACCATCTTTATATTAAATACAGTCTTCAATAGTGCTGTCTTATTTGGAAACACCTCATGAAATAATAACAGCGTTAAAAATAAACTAAGGCAGGAAGTAAAACGAGAAACAAAAATATTGCAGATGATAGAATATTGAAACCGTAGCACTTGTTTTCAGATAAAATAGAAGTGGCCCTCAAGTTGTCTTTGTAATAATTTCACGGTTCACGCAAAAAAACACCTTTCAACGGTCGAGGTGCACCACAGACCACGTGTGAGAACACTTCTGCAAGCCTCGGTGTCTCGATTCAGGAAGGAGGGCAGGAGATTCTTCTGGAAAATACAGCGAGGTTCCGACTGTTAACGCACTCCTCAGAAGGGTCCCGAAGGGCGAATCGCACACTGGCCTTGGTCAACGTTCAGTTACTGCTTCCGGCCATCCGGATTGGGTGGGGGAAAGGTGGGGGAGGGGGGGAGTGTTTACCCTGTTGTCAATTCCACATGAAAATCCAAAAGGCAAATCGTCAAATGCAAAAGAAGCGGGGAATTTATGTAGGCTACCACAATCATTGAAACATGGCTATTACAATTAAAGAAAAAAAAACTCTCACTCAAGGTTTATTTATTTTTTGTACTGATTTGCTTATTTTGTGCATTTTTGTTCTTTTTTTGTAAAAAAAATTACCGATATTCTAGTGAAGTCCATATAAACAATGAGCAAATTAACCAGCCGTAAGATAAAGGGGGGGAAAATGGTTCCAAGCATCAAACTGCTTGAAAATGCTCTGCCTCTTCACTGACACATAACAAGGTCTCTGAAGTTTGACCAGTCTATGCGGTATTCTTTCCATCTTTTTCTACCATCATTCTGCTTTTTGATTTCTTTGTATTGCACCTTCGCTAAGAAGGCCCAAAAAATCCTTCATCAGACAACAAATGTAAGGTTCCATCCCAGGCCATCATAGGAGACAGATGTCGTTTTTCTGTTGTTCTTTTGGGTTTTTTAAATATGTTTGCTTCTTTGTTTCTTATTTGTGATTATCCTCGGTGGAACCCTCACCGGTGCATTTTTTTTTTTATTTGTTTGTTTTGTTTGTTTATTGAGACTTCTCGTCCATGTCAGGACGTGGCTACAGGGGGTTGGTCACACCTGGACTCCAGTTCCATGTAGGTGCAACATCTGAGCCCTCATAGTCTGTATGCTGCTCATAACTTTTTTCTGGTGGCCCACTAGGGTGATCCCCAAACTCATGACGTCCCTGCCGACAGAAAGACACAGCACACACACACACACACACACACACACACACACACACACACACACACACACACTCGTGAATCATGGAGCACCCTTGGCCTCAGACGAATTATCATCCATCTGAATTATTTTGAAATGTGAGATCGGCACGTGCGAGATCTCCCCACCGAGAGGAGGTGACTTACTCGATGGTCATACGGGCGACGGCCTCGAGCGAGTTGTACCCGGCCGCCGTGAAGTTCTCCTTGTACCTCTCCATCTTGATGGCCTCCAGCCACTCGCCGACAGAGCAGAATGAGGCAAAATCAGGCGTGTTCTGGTCCAGCAGTGGGCTAATGGGTCTGCAAAACCACACAAAAGGAACACAGGTCACCCCAGAGACGCTGAAGATGCAGACTGAGAAGCGCACGGTCCCTGCATAAACCCCCGCACCCACCTCTTCCACCTGCCTGCCTGCTGGGGCAGTTGCTCTTGCTTTACCGCCACACAAAGGGCAAGTTCTTGCCTGACCTCTTATGTCTAATAGTAATTTCAAGTATTAGCCGTTATAGGGGTCATTTTTATTCTCCTTTCATTTCTGTGGATGAAGGAAATAATCCACCTTTCCAATAACTAAAAGCACTGCCACTGAAATGATGGCAGAATGGATTAAGCTGCTTTTCCACTGCTGGTTTTCAGGTTATGTCCTTCATCTCTTGCTGGCTCTGACTGCGCTCTCCCCCCCTGTAAATGGATTTCATCTGATAAATGCTCGCAGTGGGCGTCGGTGCCCCCGTGGAACTTAAAAGACCCGGGCTCTCATTACGCCGATTGATTTAAAAGCCTCACTATTGACCATAAAGGCATGGAAGCAGCAGCGGCAACGCATCGATTCGCCGGGATTCATCTTTCATCTGCAGTCCTCGCGGGACTCTCCGAGCACAAGACCGTTCGCTAATCTAGTAGTGCCAAACCTACATCCTGGGATCAAAACCAGCAGCGCTAGGAATGATAATAACAGAAGGGTAAAAAGATAAAAGAAAAAAGACGAATTTTCCATTCCGAGGACGCCGGGAAAGGGGAGTGTGCATCGTCCGTCGTCACGGAGAGGAAGCCCCTCCCGCATGTGTCACGTCTCTTGTCACATCGATCTTCAATAATGACCTCATCAACTACGATTCCCAGAATTCCGAGCATCCCAGTACAGATCAATCAACCAAATCATCGAACGTTCTCCTGTTCCTCATCACCGAATTATTAAGCCCACCTGTTTTCCATTTTCTTCTGCTATATATATATTCCTAGTTGCTGGATTAGTTCTTAGAAAAGTATTGCCACTCCATTGCATTCCGAGCATTTTTCATTTCTCTGACCGTTTTGGTTTTGATCTGTTTTGGCCCTTTTTTGGATTTGGTTGCCTGTTTCTGTTTTTGGCTTCTCTGGTTTTATTGACTCAGACTGTCTTTATTCTCTTTCTCTGACATGCCTCATGTTTTGGACTCTTATACTGGTACTGACCCGTGCCTGCTTCTGCACTGCGAGTTTGGATTATCAATATTGTAGCAAAACCTCATTCGGTGGTCACGAATGTCTGACTGGATCTCTGGGGGCGGGGCGGTCCTCTTACCTCGTGCACGTTCCCACCGGGGTCTTCAAGGTGTTGGGGTTGCGGATCATCTTGTCGAGGACGCCGACGATCTGGTCGAACTTGGGCCGGTCGGCCCGGTCCTTCTGCCAGCAGTCCAGCATGAGCTGGTGCAGGCCCGGGGGGCAGTCCATGGGGGCGGGGAGACGGTAGCCCTCCTCGATGGCCTTAATGACCTTCAGGTTGAGAAACATAGACAGAGACCTTCGTTACTGAACCCAGTTCGGACATTATTCACAAGGACACAAGCCTTCTCACCCACACTCATGTTATTAACGAAGGGTATCGCACCATTGTCCAGGGCAGAAAAATAGCCCCTTCCAGACTTTCCAGTCCCCTCCCCTTAAGTGCCTCACTGAACTACAGTTTGAGGTTCAGAGACAGAGAGGGAGAAAGAGAGAGTGAGAGAGAGAGATGAAAAGATGAAAGTGGAACTGAAGACAAGGGTGAGTAGCAGTGAGAGGAAGAGAGAGGATGATGGAATGGAAGAGAGGAAGAATTGAGTGAAATTGAGCGAAAAAAGGGAACGATCAACTTCCATAACAAACACAGATGAGGATCAGGCCGTTACTCTACCTCCAGCCCCCTTCCTTCATCCTTTAATCAGCAGTTCCATAAACACATGCTTTGCCAGTTAAATCCTTTGTGGTTTTTTACCTCCAGCTTTGCAAACTTTTAAAGAGGGGGGAAAAAAACACATTAGCCAGATGCCACCACTCCCTGCATGCTTACTGAAAATGACTGAGGGAATGGCTTGCAATTCCCGAGGCTTCATCATGGTGCTTACTGGAGACGGCACGCTGGAACAGGGTCTGCTCAACATCTGTCCACGGTCGGCACAGCCCGCGTCAGCAGTGTGCCCGGCGGACCCACCACCACACAGGCTGGTCCCGGGGGGGGGGCTTTGCAAGTCCAAACAGCAGTGTGGCCACCCACCACCCCCCACCCCCCATCCGTCCAACTGGCTTACTGCTGCTAGTGGGCAAGGGAGGGTTCGAAGCAGCGTTTCGGCCTTTATGAAGCCGGGCCCTCCCGGAGCGACCCAGCTAAGTGTGAGACAGAAGAGGAGTGGGCAGGTGCAGCTCGACGTCCTCGGCACCGTGGACGCCTCTCTGTTAACCTTCCGAGCACCTTCATCTGCTATTCTCCTCATGTCTTTTCAAACAAAACTTGGGAGTTATGGAAGGAGAAGTGTCAAAACAAAGTGCTGCAGAAATGTAAATGCCCCCCCACACACACACACACCTCCTCCCCACCCTCCCGCAGCTCCTTCTCTCTCTCCCCACACCCCAGAGGAGCAGGCTGCTACTTTTTTGACAGGGTACAGCAATCGCTGACATTGATGTCTGTCAAGAACTGAGCTCACCACCCGGGCCAGTTTCAAAGTGCTTAATACTGGTGTTCTGGTGCCCAGCTCTGATGGTTCGCTGAAATGCATTGTTGTACGCTTCGTGGGAAGAGGGGAATTATAAGTCATCATTAGTCTTTCTGATGAGGGGTGTTTACCTCCTCCAAAGATGCTCAAGCTTGTGTAATTTTGACAAAGAGTCTGCTTAACGGAGAGGCATGCCCAGACGAGTGCCTGCAAACAGCGGTGGATTAAAAAAGCTTCCCTTCATACATACAATTAACCGCCAGCACTGCGGAATCTCGACGTTCGAATGCGGCAGCGCCCGATGGAGAGATTCGCTGTCTCAGCTAGGCGAGTCGGGATGTCTGCAAAATTCCCGACCTCCACAAACAATTCGTTCTGCATTACCATATCTCATTAGCGAAGTTAAACATTCAGCCTGAAAACAGTTAGGGTTGGGGTTAGAAAAAAATGAGGCCCTCTAAATACAGAGGGGCGCGGGAAGCGTCTCGTAACGAGGCAGGCCGGTAGACGGGTGGAGGCGCACTAATGAGCAGGCTCCTCGTCTGGCCCTCTCTGAAGTGCGGGTGAGAAAAGGGGGTGTGGCAGAGGGTGGAGCCCTTGGCCTCTTCCTACTGGAGTGGTGGGAGGGCTGGTCGTGAGCCATCAGACAACAGACCTACAGTAACTTGGAGTAAGAGTGTGGCATTCTAGTCCAAATGAGCTCAGTGCCATATTAACTGATATGTAAGACTGCTCATCGTAGAAGGAAGGAGCCTCGGACGACCAAATCTCGTAGGTTGATTGTCGTCCATGTAGAACTTCTTGCCACTGTGAGGTTCAGATGTATGTTATTTGCATGAATTGCCATGGAAACAGTGACTCACATCTTGATTGGACATGTCCCAGTATGGCCGCTCCCCATAGGACATGACCTCCCACATGACAATGCCGTAGCTCCACACGTCACTAGCCGACGTGAACTTGCGGTACTGGATGGCTTCCGTGGCCGTCCACCGCACGGGGATCTTCCCGCCCTGTTCAGTGAAACGGAGGTGAGCGACCGTAGCAAACATCACACTCACTGGGGTGGGGTGGGCGGCTCGGGGGGGAGGGGCTTAGCCGACTCACCGTCGTGGTGTAGACGGCCTCGGGGTCATCCTCGATCACCCTAGACAGGCCGAAATCCGACACCTTGCACACGAGGTTGCTGTTGACGAGGATGTTGCGGGCGGCCAGGTCGCGGTGCACGTAGCCCATGTCGGAGAGGTAGCGCATGCCGGCGGCGATGCCCCGTAGCATCCCCACCAGCTGGATCACCGTGAACTGACCGTCATGCTTCTGCAGGGACGGGGGTGGTGGTGGGGGTTACACCAATGGGCAAATGTCAGCAACTATCAGGTCATTTGATTGGGGAAGGGGAGGGGGGGTTCCTCTACAGTGTTGATCATACTCACCCTGAGAAAGGCGTCTAGCGCTCCATTCTCCATGTATTCAATCACGATCATGACCGGTTTCCCTGTAAAGCGGAAGAAACGGCTCCATTAGACGCAGGGCAGGAAAGACAAACGGCAACCACTTACATCACGGAGCTGTGCAGGGAGACAGTCGCTCAGCCGGCGCTCTCCGAAGGCTCCTGCGTTAGCAGTGCAAAGTGCATTCATTCTGCTTATTTAACTAAGACAAAGAGCTTCTTTAACATGCCTGACACGAGTTAATATTATCCAAAACAAAACAGTTCCAGTGCCAGACCACTAAAGCTGTCACAAGATTTACTATTGCATAACCTGCTTTAAACAGGCGTGGGGATGCTGGGACTCAGCTTGCCTGGACTTGAGTTCATCTAGTCTGGTTGTTATTGACATTGAGTGGCCCATGCTTATGAAATGTTGTCCAAAGAAAACTCATGGTGTTTTTAATGCTGTACGTTTGCCGTCTGGGAACCGACCTCTCGTGACCACGCCCTCTAGGTGGACCACGTTGGGATGGTCGAACTGGCCCATGATGCTGGCCTCGCACAGGAAGTCCCGCCTCTGCTTCTCCGTGTAGCCCACCTTCAGGGTCTTGATGGCCACGGGCACATCCCTCTTCCCGGGCAGCTTCAACCGCCCACTGCACACCTCCCCGAACTCCCCTGTCACACACGGAGACCGAGTTGAAGGCGTCAGTTAGCCGTTTAGCAGCCTTCCCCGCTCCTGAGATAGCCGGAGCATCCGTCATTCCCGTGACACCATCCACCGTGGGAATGCTGGTGTGCCCGTACACTGGGGAGCATGTCCGCGGCACATGATTGGATACGTGGCATTCCGTGCACCAACACTCTTACATAGCAATATGGAAAAGTGATGTGGTAGCAATTCATCAACAATGATGCATCTATGCCCTTGCTAGCTTGAACAGAATATGTATTAATTACAGTCTGATTCTAACCCCACCCAAATTCCCCCTAAGATCCACTTCCTCCAACCACCACCACCACCACCACCCTTCAACCCCATTTTTTCGCAATAGGGTTATTAATAACCAGACAGGTAATGTGCGACAATACCACTGAAAGAGTAAATATTTGGGTGTCACTGTGATGAATGGTCGACGGGGGTGTTCTGTGGGTGGAGTGGGAGTGAGTGTGGAGCTGGGGTTGGGGGTGCCGTCGGAGCTTTACCTGCGCCGATAACCCTCTCGATCTTAATGCAGGAGGCATCCAGCTCCTTGGCAAACTGGTGCACGGCTCGGTTGGGATCCTCGTAGGTTTCGGGGTCGATGTAGGTTTTGGTGCCTGGAAATTTAACTGCAGAAGGGTAAGAGGATTACTGTTACGATGAAATATGAATGATAGAGGGGGGGGAGGGCACAAGCGGGCCACGATTAGCGAGTGCCTGTGGATACGGAGATGACGCCGGGCGACAAAAAGGTCGATCTCATAAAAACCAAAAAAAAAAAAAAAAAAACACTTTTATTTTTTCGAATAATGAAATAAAATGCCAAAC
>JAOXYF010000005.1:2273276-2289571 GCA_028565775.1 Sternarchorhynchus goeldii
CCACCCCACCCCCGCTCCCATTATCTAAAACTTGACATGCTGGCTTTTACACAGCCATCTCTGCACTGTCTAAACGTTTCTCACGTGGACACTCACACTTCAGTGAGCGTGCGCTCGTACCCTGCCTTAATGGTAACACTCGCACCTATACACACTCACGTCTGAGCGCACACACACACGTCCACCTGTCTCTTTTGTAATTGCTTCCCGTCTGTCTATCGAAGAGGCAATCAGCCAGGCCAGTGCAGACTTGTTTGGAGATGAGTGTGTGTGTGTCCATTTAAGTCTGTACCCCGACATAAGTTCTATGTGTTTTGCTTCTGTGTGTCCATTTAATCATTCAAGCTGTGTGTTGGTGTGTGTGTGTGTGTGTGTGTGCGTGCGTGTGTGTGCGCAGCTTTAACCCCAGGTGGCTTGGGCTCAGTTTTAACCCATGCAGCCGGGTGAAAGTAACATGTGAACAGGCCTGAAGGCCCGATCACAGGATGAGCGGCTGGGAGGGTCCTTCTGTCAGTGTGGCCGTCCTCAGGGGGAGCTGCGCTACGCTGGGCTCAGCACCTCAATCTCCAGCTAAGAGCAAAATCAATAACTTATTACATAACCTCACACTTTCCTCCCTTTACACCCACAAAGACAGAGGCCAAGACGACTGGTGGCAAGGCAAATACAGATTCTACTGAGAGGGGGAAAAAAAACACTTTTTTTTGCCTCTTGAGCTAAAGCGAAGTGTATTTATGAGAAAAAAAAAAGCTTCTAAATTTGGGATCAAACTATTAAAATTCATGACAAGGTTTACTTAGCATTCCCCAATGACCAGCATAACAGCATCCAAGTGGTGGAGTCCTTGTATTCAAGATTTGCTGGCCCGCCGAGTTTAGAACGGCGAAAGCAGGTTCCATGCTTTCGAGGAACGATGGCTGTCCGGACGCCTGCCGCAGTGAAGGAGCAACTCGAGTCACATGGCTCCACCCGCCTCGGTCGAACCCGCCCGGGGAGGAAAAATCGCCTGAGGCTCTGGAGGGACGGCCTCTCATCCATCAAAGGCTGAATCTGGCCTCCTCTGCCCGGCCGACCCTCCCCTCCCCGAGGAGCTCAGCATCCGTTTGAATAATTGAGATCGCTTAGGCGGCTTCCAGCCGCCGTCTGCTTCCAGCCGCCACCTTAACACCTGATCAATCAGCCGGGTGTTGGGGCCCAGGACCGGCCCCTCCCCTTTCACACCCTCCGATCCCTCAAGCCCCGGTGACAGCAGTTGACATGCGGAGAGAGGTCCGCCCGCGGGGCCGCGCGTCGGCTAGCGTCCCTCCGCCGTCGCTACTGCAGGGGCCTCGCCCCGCGCCCCGCGGTAAATAGCCACCACCCCCCGAGGGCGGGCCATCCATCAGGCTCTGACTAACTCCTGTCCGGCCCCCTGACAGGGCCGAGATGGATGGTGGTGCTAGCCGCGGTGCTACCCGCACGATGCTAAATTGCTCGTTAGCGTGTTAGCAAATGCCTTTCCTCCCCACGCAAACAGTGAAGGCATTTGCTTCTTTTTTTTTTTCTCCATGGCCGCAGGATAGCAGAAGCGGGTCGACTGGCATCTCCTCCCACCCTTCCTGCATGGTCAAAATAAAATTATACGACGTGTTGAAACTGAGCAACAAGCATTCCGAGAATTGCTCAAAAAAATAAATAAATTCTGGGGTGGGTCCTGAGCAAACAAAGGCAGCCATGTCTGTCTATAAGGTCCTTTTCACTCAGAGTTAGGAAGGCAGGGTTCTAGTTCCTCAACATAAACGCAGGCAAACAGGGCCTTGAATGTGAAGGGCCACGATTTTTATCTTTCTCTTTTTTTTTACTCTTTACCCAGCAGCACGTCCCTATGCAAATAAACCCTGGGCAGAGCCACCAAACACTCCACATTGCTCCTTTTCAACGAACGCTGACACTGAGGGCCCCGGCGGGGGGGCCGGTATGGGCGGGAAACACTGAAGTGCACCACTGAAGCCTGGCTGAAGTACCACACGAACAGAGAGAGAGAGAGAGAGAGAGAGAGAGAGAGAGAGAAAAACAGCTGGAGTGATGAATGAGAAAATTGAAACACGTATCAGGAGAAGGCCCACTGCACACAGAGGGGCCAACTCAAATACCATGACTGACAGGTCAGCTCACCTACAGCCTTCCCACAAACCAACTCCTTCACACTGTGTAACATGGAAAAGGAGGATGGGGAGATGTATATGTATATTTATTAAGATATGTATGTGTGTATTTAAACTATACATGGGATGGGATGGATAAATATATTTAGGGGCGGAGCATAGGCAGAGAAGACAGACAGATAGATAGATAGATAGATAGATAGATAGATAGATAGATAGATAGATAGATAGATAGATAGATATTTCCCCCTCACACTGCAGACATTAAAATGTAACAGTCTGAGAGAGTGTGAGAAAACCACGCTCTAGAAAACATCAGGGCCACAGAGTCCTCCCGGGATGGCTGAAGCCAGAGAGAGATGAAGAAAAAGAGAGAGAGAGAGAGAGAAGGAGGCAGGAAGAGCAAGGGAGATAGAGAGAGCGCTATAACACACAGGGTGTATTCTCAGCGGCCGACCAGCCCTCCATATTAAAAACGCGACTGTTCCTCTCAGCACTGCACTCCCACAATGCACTGCAGCGCTGCTCTCCTCAGCTGGCAGGGGGTTGCTGGGGGCACCGGGGGTAGGGGGTGGGGGGGCGAACACCGTGCTTGGCAATTTAATACCAGGAGAAGAGCCGGGAGATGGGGGCGCTGACGCGGCACTTTTGCTGTTCCTTTGATTTAGATTAAATGTGCGCCGTTGCCATGGACGCTTCCTCACCAGCAGCCCCGCCAAACTGTGCCGTGCCACACCCTACCCAGAACTATGCCCCGCCCCTCCCCGCCCTGCCCCACCCCATCCTCTCCTGGGTGTGGTTCAGCTGGCATAGTTCCAAAAGAAGCTCCTGTAACTATTAAGGTTTTTTTTTCTCTTCTCTTTAATGCCAAGTAGCACATGGGTGCTTTGAACAGGACTGGTGTGAAATGAGTTTTTACAGTTATCCAGAGAGGCTCTGGAAGTCCACCTTCCGCAGTTAAGGGATACTTTAGACATTTGACTCAAGTTCTCCAGCTGTGGCTACAGAACTGTGTTATTTGCTCCAGTTGAATTACAAAAAGTCCCAAACAGCTTTACAAAAAGGCCAGACGTAAAAACACCTCCCATTATTACGCCGGATGTGTGCGAAATAACCCAAATTACAAAGGAGCACCCTCCACGCTGAACTTGCCTCTCTAACTCTGGCTTTCAGCTCAAAAATAACCCCTCAACACGGTTCAACACTGCAGAGCAGGCGGCCGCTTCAGCTTTTCATCATGTAATTGCGTTGTGAAGCTCTCTTCACACACTAACTTAACGACGGGGACCAGGCCGCGAGTACGCCGTAAAAGCTATACAAGCCATCCACCGATTTCCTGATGAAACATTACAGCTTGGCGCACTTGATAAACCAGCAAGCGGCCCGAGGTGTGGTGGTCCAATTTGCACATGAAAGGCTTGAGCGGCTGAAGGGAAGCCACTCCAGCACACAGAAACTAAGCGCGCCCCCCCCCCCCGGACCCTCAGTGATTCTCATCTTCCCGCGGCACTCAGTGGCGTCGGACCGAGGCCTAAGTGCTTCGGTTCCGACAGAGGGAGAGGCCCCTCCCACCACACCCCACCCGGCCCAAAAGAGGAGGGGGGGGGGGGGTTGGCTCTGGAGGTATGGGCTAGCTGTGTCTCAGCGCGATTGAGTTTCCTGAGAGCGCCCTCTCGTAAACAACCACGAACGCCGCCGTCACAGATCGGCCCACTGTTTGTTTTTCCCTCCCTGTCAGGGTCGTTTCAGGCGGCCCAAGTGCGACAGAGGGACTGGCTGGACTTTCTCCAGACCTGGGTATTTTGTCAGTGATTGACCTGGCACAGTGCCAGATAGAAGGAGTGAGAGAGAGAGAGAGAGAGAGAGAGTTGCTGAAGAACAGAGAGCCAGACTGAAGTGCAAGTCATCACTTAATCCTAATATCAACACAACCACCACTATAAATTAAGAGCTTGTTAATCAAACAATTAACTGGATTCACAATTATTATGCCAAGGATATCTGCTTCCCGATTTAACCCAGCATTATTATTCCTGTCAAATATACATGTTTCATGCCCTCTCTCTCTCTCTCTCTCTCTCTCTCTCTCTCTTGCTTATTTGTTTAGTTCCTTTTGTATTTTTTTCCAGCAAAACTTGTTTTGTAACTGGAATAATTCCCGAAATTAATCAGAATTATTTCACAATAAGATCACAAGGTTACGACTAGACAAAGTCAAACAATTACAACAGCAATTTTCTTGCTAAATGGACCCCTGGATGATTTACATAATGGCATAATAATAACTTAATAATTAGCCTATTGTCCAATCATCCACCCACAAGCACACATGAGGTTAATCAGCGAGAGTGTAATACAACACTTTAACCACAGTCCCAGCAGAGACGCTGCCTCCAGGAAACAGGAGCCTGGTTACTGGCTGTTCTGAAGATACTCACGTTCACAGGCGTCGCCCTTTTGATGAAATCCGGCCTTGCAGATACATTTCCCAATGGGCACCAGCCACTCGCCCTCTGCGCTGCAGTGCATCTTGGGAGAGTTGTCGGCCTCCTCCTCGGCATCGCTGACACACGTGCCCTCCACCTCCACCAACGAGGAGAACTCCGATCCCGTTACTGTGTCTGGGAAGGTGGCCAGGTTCTCGATGATCGACCAGCACTTCTTGTAGTACACCTTGACGGAGACCAGAGCGATGCAGGCCCCAACATCCTGGAAGGCCAGGTAGAAGCCGCGGCGTGAGAGCGGCCCGATGATGCGCACCTCCGTGTTCAGCTTCATCTTGCGCTCGCCCAGGTCGCCCTGCGTGAAGCTCTCGTCCGCCGCGATCGTGTCTATTTTCACGTACTGGCTCTCGCGTATATTCCTGCCCACCTCGGCGTCCGTCTCCTGGTAGTACAAGTTGAACGTCTCTTTGCATGTGCCCACCACTCCGGGCAGGCTGTTGCAGTCCCGCAGGGTGAATTTCAGCTCCACAAAAATCCTCTGCGCATCACCCTTTTCTATCCAGTTAGTCCGAAGCCAGTTGTTCTGATTGGGCTCCATGACCTGGCACACCTGGTATGTGCGGATGGGCGTGAAGTTCTCATCCAACCCGCTGATCTCTTCCCACTGAAAAAGCCCCATATAAATAAGTAAATAAATAAATAGATAAATAAATTAATTAATAAACCAGGTAAGTAAAGTTTAAGTAAAAGTTTTTTTTTTCTGTCATAACAGCTACATGCTCCATTACAAATGTTTTTCCCATTTGACCTTAAAGATAAAATTTCAATAATATCCATGCAGTGCAAAATATGATCTTGAGTGTCTGTATCTATCATTTACCAAATGTCATTTATGATAAACACATAAAGAGTAAATTAAGTAACAGCGCATTTCCATCAGCTTATGAACATAAAATCAAAAAGTTCAGCTTGTAACACAGGCCTATCTTTAATAACTTCGACTCTAGAAAAAAAAATTAAGAATCAAGATTTGGAAAAAAATACTTTTAAAAGGAAAAAACTAACAACCTGTTTCAGTAACTTTTTTATATATTTAATAATCACTGGCTCACATAAGCAAAGCTAGGTCAAAAAAGAAATTGTCCTAAAGAAACTGTTAAAGAAAACAAACAAATTAATTAATTAATTAATTGGTGAATTTGCATATTTGGAAAACAATTGACTATGTTTTGCGGGGGATTTAATGTAGAAAATTAAAGTTGAAAACGTGCGCACACACACACACAAGTACTAAACATGACGAAATACTAAACATCTGACGAAAAATACAGGCCTACGGGTCTAGACTACAGCTGAAAGCTTTCTCCACTACTCTTAACTAATTATAAATCCGGGGAGCCGAAGCGTGTATTATTACATGAAAAACAATCGCCATAGGGGACCTATGAACCCCAAGTTTAACAAAACACAAGCATTCTAGATGGGTCTATACTCATCGTCGTCAGCTTGGCGTCTAACGAAATAGGTTATGATCATAAAACATGAGGGAGGCCCCGCTGTTTACATCAACAAGAAACGGCTACAGTTACCAACATAATTAGGCTGTCGTATGCCAAATAATAGAGTAGTTGAAAATTTAATTAATAATATCCTATATCGCACAATAATTTTATTTTAAAAAAGTTAAGTCTTACCCCGCTTGGAGGAGACGCTATCCATTCCAGTTCTGTCTGCTGCGCCTTTGAATCCAACAGGATAACTGCCGATGAGAGGATAAAGAAATGTACCGTTAAATTAACGTATTTGATATTGCGCCGATGCGTCGGCAAACACCAACGGAGGTGATATGAGCGGTACTTCGGAGACTCTGACCCATTTTCAAGAGCTAGTAGCTGGAATGTTCCTCAATTAGCGTCTCTGACAGAGAGCATCGATTGTACAGAGACCACGTCTTGGCACCTGTTCCTGTGTTAAAAACCTAAGGTTAAAAATCGTGTTTGACTGAGTGTGTGACGCGTGTTGTTTTGGAACCTAGTTTTAGTGAGTCGCTTTCAGGAAACCGTTCGACCTAGCGCGACCACCGCGAGCACTGGGCTACTCTGGCGTATACACGCACGCACTCAGAAGTAGATCTGAGCAAATGGCCTACAGCCTTGATTTTTTTGCCTTTATAGTCTTCTTAGTAAAAGATCAAAAGTTAACTGGACATACAGGTTACTTTATGAAAGGTTATTTCATATTTGAAATTAGCACCTGTATTCGTGTGTCTAAATTACGGTACATAACGCTCTCGCAGTCACCAGGGAATCTCTCCAACGCCTGTGGACAGAAGCCAGACTATAGACTAGAAACTGTTACTGACCTCTATATTGCGTCTTGGACTGTTCACTGAATATGTAATTAAAATACACGGTAAAGTGAGCGCAATTTACAAGCCTACAAAGGGTCGGGCTCGAAATCGCCTGCTCATTTCATACGATTTTACACGAAGAGCTCTCTAATAAAATGATATGAAGCATACTTTATTTAATGCGTGTTTCTGGATACCTAATATGTACGTCCCCCCCTCTGTGGTAAACAACGTTACATTAAAACGCGGTGCAGATATGGAAGGAACAGAGCGCCTATTCTGAAGCCCTTTATGCGCGCCACGACAAGTTGAGGGGAAAAAATATTTAAAGTCGATTAATGTGCGACTGCATGGTATTTTGTCCACGAAAATCCCTCAATGGCCCTGTTTCACTGAAGGTCATCGTCGCCATAAGTGAAAAAAATAATACCTCGACGTTGCCTTATGCCATATATGCATTTGTCAGGGCAGTATTCTGTTGCAGTATTTATGATGTGCGGCGCCTGCGAGGTTGTATCAAGCTAATCTTTCGAAGTTTGATACACATTTTTTGTATATTTGCACTCGGCTGTCTAGTCATCACAGAATGTCCTCGACAGACTGACAACCAACATTATCTAAACAGTTTAACGTCAACCAGGAACAAACCGCTTATCGTGTCGATTAGTTGTCTTGTGCGCCAGTAACACATTCTAGGAAAAGAGCCGGTTTTAGCAGGCAAGTCTGATTACAGAACGAACGCGTGTCAATTAAACGATTCAATGGGAAGTAGACAAATTTAGCATGTTGTAACTTGAAAAATATTTGGAGCCGAGGGTTATTCGTATTGTTCTCCGATATTAGACAGGAACTGGAAGAGTGCAGTGGTGTATTGTCACACGCTCTGCGCTGAAATGAGCTACTCCGCGTTGCAATATTGTACCCAGCTCTGTATCACCTGAGACCGCATGGAAATCGCGGCATGCACATCCCTGTAATTTCTCGTCGACGCCGTGACTTTAGGCTTTTGTGTTCATTACTTCTATACACGGCGCACTCCGCTTTCAGGATGCGACGATCGCAGGACTCTGTAGGAAACTTTACCACTTACCCTCTCTTGTGTTCTGTGCTATTCCAGTGTTCACATAAAAACATAAACGGAGGCAAAATATAGTCCACAAACAGGGAACCGAGGTGCAAACCATGGTGCAGATGGAAGTTAGCGAAACAGTGTGCGCTTATCCACCGCGGCGTTCCCTTCCCATTGACGACGCTCCAGCACCAGCTCTGAGTGAATAAAATAGCCGTCTCTCACTCAAATAGCATCGGCAGCTGCGGGGCGGGGACACGACCATACACTGTGCCACTCAACTAGACTGACACAGACCAAGCCCACATCAGGCGCGCGAAAAGTGCTCCATATGGTGCCGCCGACGAATCATTTCGTAGCAAAGGCGGTCTCTCATTTCAGACTTTCACCGAGGCCTAGAATACGCTTGAAACAAAAACTTTTTGGGAAATAAGAATTTAATTATTCATGTATTTATTTGATCAGGATATGATTGACCGTGATGAAAATTATCTTTTTTATATTTTATTGATTTATATTATAAATGTATATTATTATAATTATATCTTCCATCCGACATTCAAATTGTTCATTAGGCTGTGTAACAACTGAGAACGCATGCGAAAACAGTTCTCCTCTTTTGACGGCTCCGTAAACAAAATGTTTTGCGCTGTTAAAGGGTGTCTTAAAAGTACTGAAACGTCGTGTATAGACATGGTTGGACGTTGTGCAAGGCGATTTACGCATGCCCTAACAATAGTTAAGACGAAAAACTCCATCACGGATTGCATCATAAGGGTGTGTGACTTCTCCGAATAACTCTGAATAGCTGTGAACTAATGCTCAGTTCATTTGACATGAAAACAAAATGGTTATGGGTCCCTAATTAGCTTCATAAGGAGCAAGTCTGTACACTAATTCCACATGCACGGCACGGGAGCGAAAAAGTGTCTTAAGAAAGGAGCGTATCTTGTGCACTGTCAAGCAATTCCGCGTTTACTCCAGGTTTAGCTCCGTTCACTTAGGCCTTCGACAATATTAGGCGCATATGAACATGTTCCGTACCGATGTCCTCCTTAAAACTGCAAGAGAAATGCGGCAAATTTAGAAACACAATTAATAGCTCGGCATCCTTCCAAGCACATGCATCATGATTCCTTAACCTACGTCAGATGCACTGTAGAGTTTGTTCCTTGTCGGTTCTATTTTTTTAAAACTAAATATATATATCTCCATTCTCGCCCACTGTTATATGCCCGGGCACATACTGCATATGCAAAAAAAAACAAAAACCCAAACAAAAAAAAACAAAAAAACACCAATAACAACAGCGCTACTTGACAACATCCTGTGCAGCTGTAGTAGAAGCGAGTCTGTTGTGAGGCAGACACACAGACAGGCAGACAGACATGAACAGAAGCACGGACGGACAAGCAGACAGACAGACGGACCCAACAGGCGCTGCTGTGTGCTTCAGAAGGTCACCTTTAGATCAGGGCCGTCCCGCTGTGTCTTGCCAACGGGCCCAGATGCATTGATTCATTGAGTACCGCTGCTGCACGAGAGAGTGGGGCCATAAAGATTGAACCGCTCGGGCCATAAGTAGCGCTAAAGATTCAAGATAAACACAAAACACAATTAAAGAGCGTAAAGTTAATTTCCCGCCGCTCAGACGACTTGGCAAACCACTGATAAATTAATGCCTGAAAGGGAACTCATTAGCCCTGGAACATATAATGCATTTGTGACAGGTCACTTATGAATCTCCATTACCTAGAACGAGTAAAACAACTGTAATTATGGCCCACAAATATTGATTAATAAACTGTGTACAAATGAATGGAGGCAGACGAGGACTCACTTCAAGGTTTATTTACCTCTGTTTTGGTTATTTATTTATTTGTTGTTTAGTCTGTTTATTATGCAAATGATTGCTAATCCTCTTTACCCTTGATACACACTCCTGTGCAGCATTATTCAATGTTGCTCATTATCAACATTTTAAACTAGCTTTGAGGTACTTCAAATTAACAACATTTTTTTGATTTACTGTAATTACTAGCCTATAAGATAAATGGAGCCTCACTTTGTTAACGTGGGAGTAGATGACGCTGTTATTCTATTTCAGGAGTGCGTTTGTTTAAACTTGCAGAAGCAACCGAACGCCACTGTCAGCTCCGGATTAAACGGGTGACATCTGAATGCCTGTGAACGCACTTCTGAATATTTATATCCAACAAAATGCTCATTTGCATTCACGAGCCGTTGAGCCTCGAGTGACCCGCTGTGAGTGGCAGGTTTACTCTTCCTGTAGAATGCTCTGTATGTCGCTCCTGAAGGTAAATTAGTTGTGGACGAGAGACGCGCGAAACCAAACAAACCTCGACTTGAAGTTATTATAATTATGATTATTTTACAGCACGGAATACACACCGTGCTTCCACAGCTGCCGGCCGAATGCTTGCATCGTCAGCTGCTTGCCGTTGCCATAGCATCCGTTAATTAGGTTCTTTTGTTTGAAATGGGATTATCTTGTAGTGGTCACGTGGGGATGACAGTTTGTATAAGTGAAGTTCTACCTGGCTCTTTGTCCTCAAAGGAGAGTACATTCTTTCATAGGACATTTCAGCAAAATTGTGCTTAGACCATGCATATATAGAACGATATAATGTACATTGAAAACGTGACAGGAATAAAGATAATTTCATTATTCTTTTTATTTCTAGTTAAAACTGAATTGTAGTATTTTATTTTGATGTATTTTGCTTTGCTTGTTTCTTTCTAACCAGTAATATTTCTTGTAGCAACAGGTCCGAAAAAAATAACACCAAAATATAGGAACGTGTATGACCATGACCTCTTACATTTCTGTGAGAAAACATGTTGCATGTTCTTTGTGACACAGTGAAGTTTTAAAAAGGCAGTAATTGTTGCGTAAGTACCATTGCTCCTGCCTACACTTCAGCATTGATTTAGCTTCAGCTGCAACAACGTTCCTTCAACTTGACAAAAAAAAGTAAGAAAGAAAGAAAGTCAGCACAGCAGAAAACTTTTCGAAGGAAAGTGATCATTTGGCAGTACTAACTATTTATGCAGAGCATGTGACCATTGCTTAAGTCACCGAAGATACATTTAAAAAAGGGGGAGATCTTTCATATTTTACAGTGTGTTTATTTGCTGGAGGTGATCCAGTGGAATGGGGCCTGGGTTTAGGACAGCATCTCTTCATCAGAAGCCAATGACACGTATTTCTTTTCTAGGTTACTTCCCTGCTTGTTCCTTTCTTCTCTGGCCCACTCGCTCGCGGGGAGCTCGGGCTACAGGCCGGGGAGAAAAGAAACGTCCCGCTAAGAGCCGCCGAACATCGTAGCTCCGCCCTCCTCAGCAAAGCTGGGAGGGTAATAAGAGAGGAACAGCAATCCCTCCATCTGAACGCTCTCCCCAGGCAGGGTGGAGTCTGGCCTGGCATGCCTGAAGTCTTTGAGGGCCCTAGAGGGGGAAAGAAGAAAAACACACACACACACACACACACATACACACACACAGATTTAATAGCCACCAGGAGCTAGAGCCAGCAAACTGGCCAGAGAGAAACGTCAGTTTGGTAAGTACTCCCATGCAATTTTAGGCTTTTTAAAATTTTTTCATAGTTTGCTAACGTGGAGCAACAGAGGGCCCAGACACGATGCTGGAAGTGTTCAGTTAGCTTGCTTCAGTTAGGGATTGTTGTGGATTAGCTTGCACCCATTTGCACCTGACATGCACACACTGGTGTAATCACAGCTCTGGGTCTGCTGCAGATGTTTGTCAGAACGACCACTTTCATACTGCAGAGTATTAACACTTACCAAGCTTTCTTGCCAACTTTTTTTAATGTCCCATGCAACCTTGGACTTTGAGAAAGGTGCTACAATAGTAATAAATAATAATAATAATAATGATAATGATAATAATAAATGGTATATATTACCATTAATTTTTCTGCTATAACCAACAATTAAGTTAGAAAAGAAAAGGGAAAAAAAGAGAGAGAAAAAGCCAGAAGAAGTAGAAGGGTTTAAAATGCCCCTAATATTACTTAAGGACGATTTTCAGATTTATCTTAAATGTTCTCATTTTCTGTGGGAAACGTTTAAAGCTGGTTCATCCTGTGGCAATTTGTCATTCCATGGAGCAGTGGAAGCCCATTTTGCTCGGCTGAGAGACACAAACACTAAGACGTGTTTCCCTCGCTGTTGTAATTACTTGAAGAGAAGCTTCCACCACGTCAGAGCGCAGGAGGAGGAAGAGACGGCCCGGAGACGTAAGCTACTCGGAAGGGTGGAACCGCTGGCGCTGACTAATGTGCTCTCATTAAAACCAAGGTCCCAAAAAAAAAAAAAAATACAAAAAAAACTCTCCCGTGCCCCTAATCTGTGAATTATTATTGAGCCTAAACTCACTAAACATGAGTGATGTTCACATTTAATTCACTACTTCTCTTCTGCCCACAGAAGGGGTAGGACTTCCTTTTCTCAGCCGATGATTTCAATTTCACCTGAATATTGTTGCACCTGATGAGTCAGACCTTAGCGATAGCCTATTTGCTAACTTAAACACAGTGCATAATTACATTACTATTTTCAAAAATCAGTTTAGTCTCAAATATCAGTCGAGGCATTATGGTGTGGGCCAATTAAAAGTATTTAGGGGACACGCCGGTGATTGCCACGTCAGCCTAAAGACTGTTTGCATTTACGTTTGTGTCATTTCCCAAGGTCACATGGCCTGAGGGGACCTGCAGGTTTGCTCTTTGACAGATGAAGACGTCCAGACGGCCACGGGGAGTGAAAAATGCAGGGGCTGCCTTCCCCACACCAGAGGGAGTGTCGAGTGTCAGAGCCGCCCCGTGGAAAGAGGTGCACGGGTGGGGGTGGGAGACTGACTATATCTGGGTACACTTTGGGCTGATTGCAAACGTCCCACCCCCACCCAACCAGCGCTTTGCCGACGCCCGAAAATGTTCCCCTGTCATTCCGCGAGCTCAGCGAGATCTACGTCTGCCCGTTCCCAGAATAAACGAACGGACGGTGCTCGGAAGTTTGGAGCAAAGGCTGGAGCAGACGTGCTGATCGAAGAGGGCCGAAGCGTCTGACAGTCACAGGGGAGCACGGTGGAAGACCACTGCAGATGCACGCAAGACACAGGACTGGCCCCGTGCAAACTGGGCTACAACAACACACCTTTATTGTTGTTTTCAGGTGACTTTTCATTCTTGGTAATTGAGCCTAAGAAAAATGGAGACTGTATTTAGAGTGAATGCACAAACATGAACACAAACACGGAACACACAGACATGAACACAAACACGGAACACACAGACACGAATACGGACAGGAACACAAACACAGAAAACAGACATGAACACAAACACGGAACATACAGGCATCAACACAGACACGGAACACACAGACACGGAACACACAGACATCGACACAGACACGGAACACACAGACATGAGCAAGCCTTGGCCTTGGTTGCGCAATGGTGAACCGGAGCTTCAGAAATGTCAGACCTGATGCTCTAAGGGGAATTCCTGAGCGTTCCTCAACCTTTCAGCTACTATACAAGCTGAGGAAATGCAACATGCCTTTAAATAAAATGAAACTGCTTTCTTAGCTCCTGTTAAGAAACCTTCAGAGAAAACTGATGATTTGACAAAGGACAGAAGAAAGAAAAACAGTCCTGAAAAGACCAGAGATGAACCACTGACAATACAGAGGTAACAGACCTCATCTATACCACATACAGAGGGAGCTGACCTCCTCTATACCACATACAGAGGGAGCAGACCTCCTCTATACCACATCCCGAGGGAGTGGACCTCCTCTATACCACATACAGAGGGAGCAGACCTCCTCTATACCACATACAGAGGGAGTGGACCTCCTCTATACCACATCCCGAGGGAGTGGACCTAATCTATGTCACATACAGAGGGAGCAGACCTCCTCTATACCACATACAGAGGGAGTGGACCTCCTCTGTACCACATACAGAGGGAGTGGACCTCCTCTGTACCACATACAGAGGAAGTGGACCTAATCTATGTCACATACAGAGGGAGCAGACCTCCTCTATACCACATACAGAGGGAGCAGACCTCCTCTATACCACATACAGAGGGAGCAGATCTCATCTATACCACATACTACTTTTAGAATCAATTGTTATCCTTTGCATTTCATTAATTACAGCTTGACAGGCCCAATTCATGAAGTTAAAAAATTGGATTTGAAAATTAATTCACCCTTGCTGAGTCCCACAAAAAACATGTCCAACTCTGTGGCTAAGCTTAAAACTGGCTTTAATTTAAAGAACTCCATGGTTCGTTGTTTATCACTTTTAACGCGCAGCTGCTAACTACATTTTGGCAGGGTGGTCATGCAGCAGAATACGTTGAGCTTACCTCTGACGATTACTATCCTCCCAGGTGCTACTGACGAGCTGACCTGCTTCACGTTCCAGAGCCAGTGACTCTGTGACTCCTATAAATCACTCACCCCAGAGAGAGAGAGAGAGCGAGAGAGAGACAGAGAGTGCAAGAATGATGTAGAGAAAACAGCCTGCGCGGGTTTTCCACGGCATTAAATACGAGGGCCTTCGTTTGAGCACTCAGGATGGCCAGTAGGGAGGGTTAGAGTTTCACCGTCTCTCCAGCCAGCCGCCTCAGGCTCGCGAATCTCGCTGAGGCCTGGGCCGCCATCGCACCGCCTCGCCCTACTCACGTGCGCAATTTAACCTCGTCGCCACCCTTCCTACTTCTCCTTTTGAGCTATGCAGCACGGGAAGGAAAAAAATATCCCTTTTACCGTCTCGTCAGCTTCCACAGTGATAGATTGACCTGCCGCAGTGCTTATAGTCTCACATTTCAAACAGTTTGGAGAGCAGCGATACTTTTTCTAAGCGTGGCTGGGTTTCGTTTTGGGGTTTTGAAAGGAGCTGTAATGAGCTGGAGAATGCAGGCTTCACCCCATGACTCCCCGTGAGTCTGGAGAGAGAACATTATAGGACTCGGTTTATGACTGTACTTATGGGCTAAATTCATTATGTTCCAACTTAATAATCGTAAATCACACACTAACAACAGCTGTCATTATTGGGCAAGATTTGAAAATGTAGGTGTGAATATACCATCCTTGGGGCAGGGGAGGGTAAATGTAAGCTTTATTGATTTTTAATTCAACCGGAGCTCAACCAATAAGTGATCTGGAAACCTTTAGTGATTACTGTTCAGTCAGAAAATTAATGCCATAAAGCATGGACCCAAATGAGCTTTGAGTCAGGACACACACACAAAGAGAGAGAGAGAGAGCGAGAGCGAGAGCGAGAGAGAGAGAGAGAGAGAGAGAGAGTAATGACATTCACTGAAGCATCTGTGGTGATAAAAGCAAACACCATGCAATTAGCTCCCTGCAGTCCGGGACACTGAGCTCCCCGACATTCACCCACCGACTGAGGGAACGACAGGCAGGACGTTCAGATGGGCTTATTACACAACAGATTGCCTTCCTTTCATCCTTATGTATTTTGGGCATATGTACATTGGCGTGATCTGTGTTATGTACTCTTATTAGGATGCTGCCTGGCAATCTGCCTTGAGCATTTTGAGGTGCGGTTTGGCGAGACCTACCGACCCCCCCGGTAATGACATGTCAACGAGTGGGTCACCGTGTAGCTCTGTATGGACACTGTATGGAGGTCCAGCGTGTCAAAAATGTCCGTTATATAATTCCTATACCCGAAAATGATATATTACTCTGTTCACATCGAAGGGAACAATTCTGGGGGATTTAATGCTGGGCTCTTTAGTAGTACGTAAAAAGAATTCTTGTGTCTTGCCTGTAGCTGCTGAGGTGGTTAATATCTCTCCAAAATCTGTGTGTGTCTGAGAAAATGCAGTGCAGAGATTCAATATTGAGCTTCTTTAATAATTCATTGTGTCTGGTCTTCTGAAAAGGAAACGAGTAGAGAAAGACAACAGGGTCCAAGTCCTTCTTCTGAGAGCTCCAGTGCCAGGAAAAAAAGTCCTTCCTCCGTCCTGTACGGTTGTAGTTGAGAGGCGGTGTGCAGTAAGCTGGCCGAGGGTGGGGAGGGCCTGGCTGCTCGTCAGGAGTCTCCTTCTTCCTCATCAGCTTCAGTGCAGAGCAAAGAGGAAAAAGCTGGGGTTAGGACTGCAGCTTTAATCACCAAGGGCCCCTTTCTATTATCAAAAAAGAGGAAATTGACCGCAAAAACAATATTGCTGGTGGTGGATTTTGGAATAGCTT
>JAOXYF010000005.1:2313404-2328404 GCA_028565775.1 Sternarchorhynchus goeldii
CCCCCCCCCCCCCCCCCCCCCCCCCCCCCCCCCCCCCCCCCCCCCCCCCCCCCCCCCCCCCCCCCCTCATTGCAGAGATTCTTTGATGTTAAAGGCAAGCTATTGCCTGTCCTGCTCAACCCCTGTGAATGGGTTCAGAATCACACGTATGAAGCCCAGGAGGAGCTGGGAGGGGTCTTCACTTAGCGACGAGTGAGAGTGCTGCCGCAAGCCTTGACTTTGTGGCTCCACGTATTACAAACCCACGGCCTGCTGCGGTCAGTTTGAGATCAGCCAGGCGGCCGCTGGGGTAAAGTCTCCAGTCTATTGGCTTCGGAGGATGGTCTGTGTGTGTGTGTGTGTGTGTGTGTGTGTGTGTGTGTGTGTGTGCCTGTATGCAGGGTTGTGCGTAGGTGTGTGTGTGTATGTGTGTGTGTGTAGGGGTGTGGGTGTTCGTGTGTGTATGTGTGTGGGCGTGCATGTACGTGTGTGTGTTTGAAAGTGCGTGTGTGTGTGTGTGTGTGTGTGTGGGTGGGTGGATGAGTGTGTAAGACATAATGGTCATCAGTGGCCGGTTGCTGCTGGCTGTCAGAGTATCTGTGTGGTGTTGATGATGTGCTCTATACATTAATCCCGTGGCAGGAGTGTTGAGAGCCAGATGGTGCTCTTTCCATCTCTACTCCAAGCCAGTTTATCTCCCCACCCCGTCCATGCCAGCAGGAAGGCGCGCATGACAGGGTTTAAAAAAACCAGAAGGTGAAGCAGACAAAAAAAGTCAACCTTATCAAAGCTTAATGGCTATCATTTACGAGGACCTTTTACTCAGCATAAATGCAGAATCTGTGGGAATTGACTAAACTGGATCCCTTCCAAGTATATCAATGCAGAGCTCATCGGAAGTAATGACCGGAGTCAATGATGTAAGATACAGAGCTGTTAATTTTGTCAACCTGAAAATATATTAACTGGAACATTCTTTTTTTGCTTTGCGAATAAAAAATTGTAAGCATATAGCGTGACTATAGACCTCACGAAACTGACCTCAGGTCAGTGTAAGCAGGTAATTTCTCTCCAGTGGCTGCCAGCCTTTAATAGCAAGGGGCAGGTATTTTCAGGGTAGATCTACTTTAAACATTTACCTCAATCACAGCACTTCGAAGCCCATTGCAATAGTAACACACCATTGAGCATGACTGTTAATCTTGGAAATCATGCAGATCAGACAGAAGACAAAGAATCAAATACTCCACTCCTGCTTAAAGCTTAAAAAAAACATCTCACTAACCTTGGCTGTGATTTATAGGTAAATCATTTAGAACTAAGCAGAGAGACAACAGAATAATTATGAATTTGGTTTGATTTTTTTTCTGTTCTTGTTCTTTGATGCAGTGTGTGTCAGTGTGTTTTTAATGAGAGGATGTTTTTCACAGTGATGCAACCTGTAAATCCACTTGGGTAATGAATACTTGAGCATCAGCACATATTTTAACCATTACTCCCCAGCCGTGGAGAGAGAGACAGACAGAGAGAGAACGAACAAGTAAGACAGAAGGAGAAAGAGCGATGGAGAGCGAGGGGGGGGGGGGTCTTTGGTTTTTACCTCTTCGTTATATATGCAATGTAAGCATGTCTTCACGGTTGCCATCCTCTGCGGTCAGTGATCAGCTGACACGGGAGGGTACAGGGAAGGGCACACGTGGTTCCGCCCGTGCCCAGCAGGGGGTGTAGTGGAGACCGGGCCAGCCCTTTGCAGGGCACTCAACCCTCATATCGCTGGCGGCCACCGGTCTGAGGACTGAGGATCCGGGAAAGGTTCCGGGGTTGGGAGAAGGGGGTTGGGGGGAAGGGGCGTGGCTTTGCTGGGTTCCCGCCGCCGATCGGACCGTCTCGTGTGAATTGAAGCGGGTTAAATGGGCCTTTGTGTCCCGGTGTGGAGCAGATCAGATAACCGAGCGAGAAGCGGGGGAGTAAACCGATCGTATCACCGGACTCCTCTCCACAGAAACAGCCCTCTGTTCTCTGCCGTGTTGAAAGGGGAGAGCGCAGGACACACACATGCAAGCAGACACACACACAGACACACACACAAACAACAGCAAGCAAGCAGAGACACACACAATGCACAATATGTGTACACACACACACACACGCACACACATGGAATAAATAGGGTCTGGGAATCCACAGAAGCAACAGTCAACAACAAGCTGGGAAGTTGCGTCCAGCAGCAGTAAATGAGACGTGAAAGTTGGTCTCACGATGAAACCTTTCTCTACCATCCCCATTCATAGCATTCATCAACCCAGTGGGCCTGTTCTCTCACACATTAAACCGTGCTAGAAATGCACTGAGCTAAAAAGCATAAATGCTACAGAGATTTACATCCAAAGTGATGCGCAACCTTACAGTGTGCTTTCATATATGGATGTATATGGTGCATGCATGTGTGTATAAGGATGCATGCATGTTTGCATAAGGATGCATGCATGTGTGTAAAAGGATGCATGCATGTTTGTATAAGGGTGCATGCATGTGTGTATAAGGATGCATGCATGTTTGTAAAAGGATGCATGCATGTGTGTATAAGGATGCATGCATGTTTGTATAAGGATGCATGCATGTTTGTATAAGGATGTATGCATGTGTGTATAAGGATGCATGCATGTTTGAATAAGGATGCATGCATGTTTGCATAAGGATGCATGCATGTTTGTATAAGGATGCATGCATGTGTGTATAAGGATGCATGCATGTTTGTATAAGGATGCATGCATGTGTGTATAAGGATGCATGCATGTTTGCATAAGGGTGCATGCATGTGTGTATAAGGATGCATGCATGTGTGTATAAGGATGCATGTGTGTATAAGGATGCATGCATGTTTGTATAAGGGTGCATGCATGTGTGTATAATGGTGCATGCATGTGTGTATAAGGGGTCATGCATGTGTGTGTAAGGGTGCATGCTTATGTGTATAAAGGTGCATGCATATGTCTGTAAGGGTGCATGCTTATGTATATGAGGTTGCATGCATGTGTGTGTAAGGGTGCATGCATGTGTGTTTAAGGGTGCATGCTTATGTCTATAAGGTTGCATGCATGTGTGTGTAAGGGTGAATGCATGTGTGTATAAGGGTGCATGCATGTGTGTATAATATATGAGTATATATCACTTTGCATCGGTGAGAAAGCAAAGTACTCGTTGTAAATGCCAATAGAAAAAGCAATCCTCTAACACTGAAGACTGTAGTTCATTATACTGGTATAATGCAAGATCCTCACTTTTAAATGAACACATGCAGTGTTCATTTAAAAGGACATTATGGGATGATTGTGCATTAACCTCTATCTTCTCTAATGGTACCTTGTTACCATAGACACAATTTTCAAAAGCATTGTCAATAAACAAATTGTCAGTATAACGAATTAAAACAGCAGCTACAGATACAGGTATAAGAGGATCTCTTATCAAGGCTGTCTTAAACATTTTCTAACTCCAGAGCAAAAATAGTAAATGTTTCAGCTATTCTGGCTATATAGGTTGCTGATAACCATGAATTCTTCCACTGAAAAAGTAGTCCATTATCTAAAACAATAATTTATGCTGGATTACATCTTGACTTACCTTTTTATCTTTGATAAAAAAAAACCCAGAATGTTCTAGAAAATATGTGTTTCACATTTCTGTTGTGAGGTGCTTGCACCAGGTGTTTAAAATAAGTTGTATTCCATTCTGTACAGACTGTATTACTGTTAGGGTAAGCAGAGATTAAGTTACAACTTGCTTGGGAATATCCCTTTCAGCGCAGCAAGAGATTGTTGTGTTTCCGAAATCCTGAAGTAAAAGACCTGAAGCTGCCGTGGTCTATATATCATGAGAGACAAGCCCACCATGTGTCCCAATGGACCAACAGCTGCTTGGGCCACACTAATACTTGACAAGCCTCCATTCCACCCATCCTGGATTCCCTTGGTGGCTAATCCCGTCTCTGATAGCGTCTGTGATTGATGAACTGAGCTAACAGAACGAGGGCACCTGCAGGCGTGGTGTACGGGAAGACCGGGATTAGGTGCCTGGATAATCTGGATTCTGTGAGCCACAGCCGCCTCTGGAGATCTCCTTTCTGATCCAAAGCCAAGGCTGGTAATCAAGCGGGCGGAGGTGTTCCCATCAGAACCAGACGCTGGAAGGGAACCCCAGAGGGAACCCCGCAGGGCGCTGCGGCCAATGGTCACAGCCTGTTGTGGCTCCCCCAGCCCTGTAGGGAGGGCTGCTGCCAGAAGACACACTTTCAGAGGCTGGTTGTGACCACTATTGACAAACGCTTTGATCTTTAAAAACATGTGGAACGGTAAAAGCGTCACATCTGGATGAGAGCTAACGAGTGTAAGGGCTTAGTGGGTTTCCTGGGAGGATGCAGGTTCGATGCGTCTCTGATCCGTCTCTTCCGTATCGGAGGCGTCGCTGAGGTACACGCCCGAGCACGGAGAGAAGGCAAGGAAAGCCAGGCCACTGTAACCACGTGGGCAGGAGGTCTCCCAGGGGAGCTGGAGGCACCATTATGGTCTGGCATGCTTGCGAATAATTCCTTCATGACACTGCTAAAAGATACCAGTGACCAGTGGGATTATCGTTCAGCCTTTTTATACAGTGTGTGTGTGTGTGTGTGTGTGTGTGTGTGCGTGTGCGTGTGTGTGTGTGTGAGATGGTGGGTTATTGCGAGACCAGGGCGGAGTGTGTGAGACTAAGACGGATCACCCTCGTCTAGTCCCCATGCATTAACGGAGCGAGACTCATGCCTTATTAATCCAGAGCACCAACGAAGTCGTGGGAGCATGGAGAAGGGACTCCGCCCACGTGCACCCCATTTCTCAGCCCCTCGGACCCCGAGTTGTGAGGCGGAGCACAGTTTAGGGGCCTCATTAGGATAAAACCTCACCCTCCATCATTGCTCGCCAAGCTCGTCTTTAGCTAATAAGTCCTTAAGCTTTAGCTATTACTCCTCTCGAGGTTCTAATAACCACGTCTGATCGGACAACACGAACGAGTGTCTGCTGTATGAAAAAAACGCCTCTTTGACCAGTGTGTTTCCCCTGATTAACAACGTTAGAGGTTGCTTGCGGCAACCAGGTAGGAAGGAACACGGTTGGATGATAGATTTATCAACGCTTATCAACACTGTCTCGTTCGTGTAACAGTTTCTTAGTGCGGTGTGTGTTACAAAGGCTGGAGAACGGCTCACAGATGTGCGACCAACTCACCGACCCTCCAGAGTTCCCCTCCTGCACGCGGCAGGCCTGTAATGTGTCCACCGATCTGGACAACCCATTCCCATCCACACAGCTGCAGATGCCGAGGTCTCCATTATTTACAGTTCGGGATTCGCACAGCCAGGGCAATAAAAGGCAATAAATCTCTCCGCATGGCCCCTCCCCCCCACCCACAGAGCTCACAGAGTGGCGGCTCCTCGCTGGAACTTTACGGGAAACGGGGATCTCACCCTGAGCGCAAAATATTTTCCAGCGCCGGAACTGGAAGGAGAGGCCGTGTCAGGCTCAGGGATCCTTCACCCCCCTGCTGGCGAGAAGCTGAACACAAACACTTCCCCACACACATGCAAACAAGCCCTTTGGACCTGTGGACTGGGCCGACCCGCAACCTGGAGCACTCAAGAAAATTCTCATCTCCCTCCTCCTCTGCCAGTCAATCGGTCAAACCATACATACACTCACAAACACAAACACACACACAGACACACACACACACACACTAATAGAATCTGTGGCATTTCCACCCCCCACCCCTCCCCAGTGATGGAGGCTCAATGGAGAACACCTGGAGAGCAAGAGAGAGAGAGTCAAAGGAGAGTCAAAGGAAGTTATTTGCTTTGACTTGTATATCACTATAGCCCAACAGCGGTATGCTGATCCTAACCTTAATCCTAACCTTAATCTTAACCTTAATCCTAACCTTAATCTTAACCTTAATCCTAACCTTAATCTTAACCTTTTCCACTTCTCACGCCATGAGTACCGAACACTTCCAGGTTAAAAAATTCATCCTTTCCTATCAGGGGGGGCCACATTTGGTCCCTACACAGATCTAAATTCAGGCTCAAAAAAAAGGAAAAGCTCACCCCTAGGGATCAAACAGAGCTTTTTTTGTTATCCAGAGGAAGAGAATGGGAATTTTATTTTATTCATTATTTATTTATTAGCAAAGCAAAGCTCTTTGCTGTAAAACACTCCTAGGATGCAGCTATGACCCCCGGCCTGCAGGAAACGTGGCAGCGGACCGATCTCCTAAGACTGTCCTCGGAAAGCACTGTGTCCTTAATGCTAATGGAAGCTGGGGTGGGGAATATAAAAGAACTGTGTGTTTTTATGTGAAGTTAAAAAGAGTGTGTGGTATTTCTCGTGAAGGCGCTATTTACATACAGCAAGGACACAGAGAAGCGTCCCATTTAGTCGCCGGGATCGATCCCCGTCCAAAGGCACTCGATCAGGCCACCATGGAAAACTTATGGATTATATTATCCTATTTTAATTCGATATTAGCCGTACCTCAGACGTAAATGCCAGACAGGGGCAGGGTCCTCAAGCGTGTGCACATTACTCGAGCTTGTTTGGGCCTTTCATTTAGAACACAGCTCACCACAAGTTTTGAGAGAGTTTTTTTTTTTGTGTGTGTGTGTTTTTTTTTTTTATTGCCACTATGCATGTTTTGAGTTAGTCAGCACTGACGTTTCCCTCAGGAGGTACTGACAAAACCAGAAGGTCACTGAACTTCTGTGAAGCTCAATGGAATAAAATTACAGGGTAGAAGATAAACACGCACTTACGCTAACTCTGAACAGTAGGCAGCTAGCATCAGGAAACCCCAAACAGAAGATAAGCCATAGCATGTGTGTGTGTGTGTGTGTGTGTGTGTGTGTGTGTGTGTGTGTGCGTGTGTGTGTGTGTGTGTGTGTGTGGGTGGGTGGGTGCACTTTATCCATTATGTTATAGAAATGAACACATCAGGTCACATGAGATGGAGATGGAGAGAGTGCGAAAAAGAAGGAGCCTTTCCCATAGGACTCAACATCTGATTATCCCTCGCTCCTCTGTCTCTTTTTCACTCTCTCACACGCACTCTCCATCACCACCAGCACCTCCACCCCTCAACCACACCACAACCACCCTGCTGTCCATCTGTAGGCTGGTGGAACACAACGCCCGGCCAGCCAATCTGCTCTCACTGCACTGTTCAAATAATTTGCTGGCGAACACCTGATACTTTCATGTTGGAACCTCCTGGGCAGCCTGTAGCATCCAGGCCAAATGGCCCAGGACCACCTATTCTGCAGGTCCGCACCCTCGACCGGCTGAACCTCATCCAGGAGCACACTCCCGCTAATTCAGCCCATATGTTTGCACGAGGTTAGGGAGCCTCCCGCTGGCAACACCCGTGAGGCAGGTTAAAAACCAAATTTTACCCCAACATCAAGAGGCCAGAATCCCGACCCAGGGAACGAGGCACTGGCAAAAGAGTAAAGACAGCATTAATAGAATCAGACAGACCTTAAAATTTGACTTTTGTGATTTGGGTAGGGCCGGGTGGTTTTTCAGTTTTGTTTTGTTTTTTTTGTTTTTGTCGAAGCGTGCTGGAGTATATTTTGGCAATAGTGGTTTGGAGACAGGAGAAGGTAGGTATGAGTTTGGAGCCAGCCCGGAACACTCGGGAACACCTCCAGGAAGAACACATATGTCGAACTCACTGGGCCTCTCATTGGTTGCAGCTCAAGTAATGCTGTAGCCAGTCAGCAGCTTGTTTGGTCGCTCAGCCGTGCCTGTCTGTCCAAAAAAACATTCTGTTGTTCAGTATGATATACTGAACCTGGAACTGTAAAGAAAAATACACAATCGTTAAACAAAAGTAATGTGTTGCAGAACAGGAGAACAATCGTCGAAGGAATCGGAGTGGAATGTAATCAGTGTTTGATGGGGGTTTTGGATATAGGTCATTGTTTATGTGTGTGTGTGTGTGTGTGTGTGTGTGTGTGTGTGCTTGTGCGTGTGTGTGTGTGTGTGTGTGTGTGCGAGTGTGTGTACGTGTGCACGTACACATGTGCATGCAAGTGCATGTGCATGAGTGCGCATGTATGTGTGTGTGTGTGTGTGTGTGTGTGTGTGTGTGTGTGTGTGTGTGTGTGTGTGTGTGTGTGTGTGTGTCTGGCCAGCCACTGAAGGATCTGTCCAGCAAACACAAACGGTTTGGCCTGGCATCCCTGTCTTTTTATAGGGCACTGGGAGAGCTGGTGCACTAACCTGCTCCCTCTCTCTCACTGTCCAACACATCACAGGAAGAAAGAGGTAAAAGATGGAAATAAGAAGAGAGAGACAAGACAGGATGAGCAAGAGAAAGAGCATGTGTGTGTGTGTGTGTGTGTGTGTGTGTGTGTGTGTGTGTGTGTGTGTAAGAGAGAGAGAGTAAGAGAGATAAAGGGACAGAGAGAGAGTGAGTCTGGAACACATTTTGGAACTTTTTAGAAAGGAGACATTCTGGAATCAGGAAATGCTGTGTGCTGTTCTTCACTGTAGACTAGAAAACAAGAGGGGTGCGTTTCAGCTGAGAGCGTTTAAAGGGAATTAGAGTTCCAGACACGTTTATGAACACGCAAGCCGCCAGAGCCGTGTGTGTATATCCTTCTCAGAATCAGCCAGCATCAGGCTGGGAACCAGCGAGTTCAGTCAACAGACTGAACCGTGTGAGCAGATGAAGACTTTATGAGTGTTTACGATGACATGACTGAGGTGAATTAAACAGATCATATCCAGCCCACTTCCCCCATTACAACAGGAAATGAAATGAGAAGAAGCAGATGCATGTGCTTCCCTTTTGTTTATGGATTGCTGTGTGTATTTCAACATCAGTTCATCAGTCCATCAGTGCACCACTGTGAAAGCCTGAGGTTCTACCAGCCTCTGAAGGCCGGAGAGCAACAAAATCTTTTAGCTCATACAGATTATTATGTATCTTTTTACTTAACAGTTTGTTTTCCCTTTGTATTTTAATCCATATTAATTGTATTTATTTATTAACTGTAACTGGCCAATATTTTTTTTGTTTATTAGAGTTTATCAAATGTATTGATCTGCTGTATTTTAATCGACATTAAAGGATTGTCTGCTGTGTAAAGTGTAATGGACCCTTTCTTTTATTATTATCATTGTTACTAATAATACTAACAATACTATTGTTTTTCTTTGTTTCTGTTGTTGGGAAAAGACACACAAAAAATGTTGTGCTCAGTATTTTAGAAATGTTTTTTTCTTGTTTTTTTAATTTTTTTTTTTTTTTGGGGGGTGGGGGGGGGTTATGTATATGTTTATGAGACCTTTCTCACCTCCTAATTGGTAACCTGACAGCTGACCGTTTCTAAATAAACTTTTAAATACTTTTGTAACCAAACATTTCGATTTCGAAAGTCTTTGAAGCTTTGGTGAGCATGAATAACAATTGTGATTTATCCTGGAGCCAATCTGGAGGCTGGAAGCCTTAAAATGTTGCAGCCTGTAATTAACTTAAATGACCGGCCCTTTTAGTTCCTCTCAGCGGGGCTTATGGGCCAGGGTTCGGAGAGCAGAGAACCAAAGCCCGCCTCCCTGAGGCTCAACCGCCTGGAGTGCCACAGGTGCACATGGAAGCCCCCGACGCCCATCCATCCTGAGGCCTTGTGAAAGGAACCATGCGTTCCTCCATCAAAGCCTGTCAGAATGACTGTTTCAGAGCACTGGGCTGTTATAGGTGGGGGGGGGCAGGAGGAACACAAACACACAGGCCTGCTCTCAGAGGTGGGAACAGAACAAACGCACGCCATTCGAGCCACACACAGGATGCTGGACACAGTTGCTTTTTTTTCTCAAAAGCTCGGTTGTTTTCTGACTGCGGGAAAATGTGCCGGGTTTTCTTTAACCAAGCCTGGACCTTATAGACCGCCTTACATTTCCCAGTCTTTCTATTGTAGGTTGTAAGCCACTCCTGCTGGCACCACTGCTGTATTCTCAGGCACCTGCCTGCTCTGGAGGTCTGTCCTCCGGGCCAGGACAACATGTATTAGCCTCTGTCATAAATCACCCAGTTTTGACTTAGGGCCAAATGCTTTAAATAAGCATACTGTATACTGTACATGCACTTGTAAATACAGTAAATATAGTTTATGAATACAACATCAACTTCTTTTTTGCTGCTTTTGGTAACAATGGTGGCTTTAATCAGTCTTCTGTCAAGCTCAGCACCTGGAGTGACAGAAAAAAAACATCGTTAAATCATCTCACTTCTCACCATAGAGAGAAGATGAAAGGGTTACGGTCACTCTGTTACACAAAGGACTGCTGTCCACATCCATCATTTTATTTAGCAACTCTTTCAGAAGAGGCTAAACAAACCAGCACAAGAGATTTCCTCCAGCAGCCTGTCAAAAAAAGGGGGGTTGGGAACCTTTATTATTCTAATGGACCTCTGAAATGGCTCAACAGGCAAACACACTCCATCCGTGTGGTTTAAAGACAATGACTACATCAGCAGCAAGCAGCTCTGCTCAGAATGCCAATTTGTGAAATGCTAATCTCTTTTCCACGCTGCCCGCCAGTCTCTGTGCCTTTTGTCCCCGGGCCCCGGAGCCCCAGTCTGTGTCCCTCTGGTGAGAGGCTGAGGGCTGGCTACTCTGCTCCCTCTTCCAGCTCTGCTTGAGCCCTGCCTCAATGAGGGCAGGGAAGGGGAGGGATCTGCTCAAGCCCCTCCCCTCACCCACCAGCCTCCTGTCCTGACTGTTTATTGATGCCTCAGCCGCCGGAGAGCGACAGAGTGACTGCTGGACGTTTGATTGATGTGACGGACGATTGGCTGGTTGTTCGAATGGCGCTAACACACATGCGCGCACACACACACACACAGTCAGAGATAGAGGAGCGGAGAGTGACGAGGGGTGTGTTTTCATTAAATGAGAGTAGGGTGGGAGCAGGATGTCACTTTTCCTGGCAGCTTCCTGGCAGTGGCAGGAGATTGATAAGGCAGGAAGGACGAGTTCTCGCCGAGCTCTCTCGCTTTGTTTCGGTTTCAGACGGCCATGGATGCAGCTGAGTGCCGTCGAAGCTCTGGGAGACGCTTCGACTGCAGCAGGGCTCCCTCCAATTCCACAGAGCTCCTCTGGCTATAATTATGAGTCTTCATCTTCTCCTTACTGATGTTACAGTCAATGGTACTTTTATCTGGGGTTAAAGACTTGCATAACTGAGGTTATTCAAGCATGAGAGGGCAGGGGGAGTATTTTCCCAGGCATGTCTCTGAATGGCCAGCCACGTGCTTCTGTAATGACTCTGAGAATCTGCTTCTTCTTTAGTGGTAGTCAACCCACTAGACACGCAACATTTAGCACTCACAATGCCACAGTCGTAATGCTAACCTTACGGCAGCCAACGAAGCCAACACTGAATGCATAACAATGTTTCTTTAGGGATGTGCAGCCCCCCCCCACACACACACACTTTTGGTTCGGCATTGAAAACACCTGGTTTGATCTAATTCCATTTTTGATGTAAGGTTTTCTTCATTAACATGCCCCAGATTTGAGCTGTGCAGACCGCATTCTTGCGTTCCACGTGAATTTCAAAATACAGAGGTCAAAGCGTTCGCTCAATAACATTCACCCCATAGTGTTTACCTCATAATGTTCACCTGGTAACGAGGGCACCGCCAACCCTGCCACAGCGTGAAGAACGTCTGTCCATTTTTGCCCAGTGGGAAACCCATTGCCCAAGCTTCTCTCACAGTGGCACACCGGCTGAACGCGAGCTCTACCTGCCCATTACGTTCTGGGTCCACCTCCACATACCGTCCAGCGTCTAGCCAAACGTCTGGTCTGCTTTGACACGTCCCACACATACCAGTGTGGGGTTTTTTCTTACTAACCACAAACCCAACCACCTACTGAACACCTATCTCCAGCTCTTTTTTGATCTAGGCTTGTTTTATTTATTTAATTTTTTTTTGGCAGCTCTGCTGTTCCCATCAGTGCCTAGAGTTTTTTTCTTCTGCTTGGTTCCTCCGTTCGTAAAAAAAGCCCGGTTCTCCAGTGATCATTTTTTAACAAGTTCTCTCTTATTCACTGTGAGCGAGATGCAACAGGTTAACAGCTCGAGCAGGTACGCGGGTGGCCAAGCTACAGTCATTAGGAGACTATTAACAAACGAGAGATGCCGAGATCACTGCAGTTATGAGCTGTAGCCCGAGAACCTTATTTCGAGTGAAGTGGTTAGGATTATTGGGTTTATCAAAGAAGTGTGACACCCAATTTATCACCCCCTGTTTTACAGCAGAGGGATTCTGAGCTCCAACTCACTTCATGTTAAACGGGAAGATATTGAGCGTTTCCATGTGCGCTTAACTGAATGTACAAACAGGTAGGCGGAGCTAATTTAAGATCAGCTCCATTCCGTATTGTAGTCTGCAGTAACTGACCAGATGATCTCGGGTCTTCTCTGGGTGTTGCTTAGCGGGCCCCGAGCTTCAGATAGGCGTCTTGGCGGGTTGCCCGATGCGGCACAGCGGTGTCAGTGGCCCTTCGTGTAGCTGTTTGACATGCTCATGCCCACATCGAGTTAGACACCTGGAACAGATGCAGCGATCTCACCGGCTCTGGCATCTCTGCTGGCCGAGCCGCGTTAAAGAGGCCCGGGGGCGCTCGACGGAGCTTGGGATGGTGACATGGGCCGCACCATCTGGCCCTCGCGTGAGCCTGGCACGGGGCCGCAAGAGTTCTCGCTTCTGGGCCCCTCGTTAGCCGCAGCAGGATGGACGGCACTAAAGCTCTCTACAGTTAGACGTGTTTCAGTTTGTCTCTTTCTCTCTCTCTCCCTGTCTCACTCTCTCTCACTCTCCTCCTGCTCTGTCTCACTCCGGCCAGCTGCAATTGCATAGCAGGGGTGGGGTGGTCGAGCTTGGGGACTTCGTGGGCGGCCCCAGTTAGAAGACAGATCGTCCTTCTCGTGCGGTAGTTTCCACAGAGCTGGGGTTAAGCTCAAGAACAGGGGTCAAGACACAATTCTGAAATAGTTGGTCATTTTCCATGTGTGTGTGTGTGTGTGTGTGTGTGTGTGTGTGTGTGCACCAGGGGAACGTGTAGGTCTGGAGTGAGGTCAGGTGGGATCTCTTGCATGTGTAAATCTGTTGGAGTATATTTTTAAAGAGTTGTTGTTTTTTTAAATAGCCCTTAAGAAGTAAACCAAACAACTGTTAATCCGTTCCTGATGAATGGCAGTAACTACAGAAAAAATCCAAACACGTGCTGAAGATGAGATGATGTGCAGGCGGCCTACTGACGACGCCGAACCCCCTCGCCTCGCGGTTCAGGAGTTGCCAGTCCCACTGTTTTCCCCCCTCACAGCAGGGGCACGAGGGGAATAGATCAAAAAGAACGATGGCGACCGACAGGTCATGCGGGGCCCAGGAATGAAAGGCCGTCCTCCAGAGCTTTTGCCGGCGATATTTGTGTTCGTAATTGCACTAATTGTGCCGTGTCGTTATTAAAGTCCGACTCCGCTGCGTCGGAGAAACGCCGATGACAGGCAGAAACCAGGTAATGATTATGATATGTAATGATGGTACGATAGCCTCACTCTCCGGCGTGTGCTGTCCACGAGGATTCAGAAACTGTCGGCTCGTGTTTGCAATGACTCTTGCGCGGTGCAGCCTGCTCTTGCGTGTGTGAACATGGGTGTACTCTCGTTTAATCTCTAACCTGTTTTGTTTTTTTTGTCTTTCTCTGTCTCCTCACCCCTTTCTCTCATCATCTCTTGTCTTTGTCTCTGTCTAAACTAGTTTTGAGCCGTGAGCCGTACCAATCCTGACACCAGACACATCTCATGTTTCAAAGTCAATTTGCCCAAGTCAGTCACACCCGCAGAAAAAAAAAAATGAAACAACTGTCTGCGCTCCTGATTTCGTCGAAATTTCGACGGGGGTTCCCATGGTTTTATCGGGACGTTCGGTGAGCACCCAGGAATGCACATCCGACGTTACGGTAGATGCGGCTAACGTCATCGCGGCTCAAATCCGTGCCAGCAGCCCGCCGGAACCCAGCGCCACGCTGCCTTTCGAAAAATCTCGTGGGGATTTAACTGTGGACGAATCCTGATCGGCATTGGCCCGGCTCCCAGAAAGCCCAGTTAATAGCTTTTCTCTCCATTAAATGACGTTTTGAATGGCTAATGCACGCTGGACCCTCACTCTAAGGCTCCTTTGAAAAGAACTTCATCTCAGAGGCTGCAGCGCGGCAAAGGGGCCGTTAATGTGTTTGTCAAGGTGAGATTTATAGGAGCCTCATCAAACACACCTCTCTTCCTCCTCTCTCTCTCTCTCTCTCTCTCTCTCTCTCTCTCTCTCTCCCCTTCGCCACTGCATGCACATACACACGTTGCACGCAAGCAAACCTCACTTTACACGAAATATGATTACCTTGCTACTCTCTCAGAGCGAAGACACGCTCTGGAAGAATCGTGACCAATCTCAGGCTAATAATTGGTTATTCGACAACAACAACATTCAGACAAACATCAGTAGGAACATGGAGATATCCAGCACGGATATAAAAGAAGCAAACCTCTACTCCCAGAGTAGCTCACAGAGTCGAAGACACAAAAAAGAGCTTTTTATCTCTCTCTCCCTCTCTCTCCCTCTCCCTCTCTCTCTCTCTCCCCCTCTCTCTCTCTTATTCGTTCTTATGCAGACAGAATAGATGTGATGCAGGTGCAGAAAGCTCTCGTGCGCGAGAAGTGGGCCACGTAGCTGGAAGCCAATCAATAAAACATATTTCTGTATTGCAGACCTCATCACCATGAAATAAATGAAAGTGAAGAATCCGTTACATAGTCCTCTAAACCTCAGCGAGGGGTTCGTGACTAGAAAGAGCCATCAGGGTATCAGAAGGCTGTAACCCGGTTAAATCTGTCGCAATTAAGTACACCTGAAAACCTGCTGAGG
>JAOXYF010000005.1:2333404-2341598 GCA_028565775.1 Sternarchorhynchus goeldii
TCTGTCAGTTCAGTCATACGATCGGTTCACTCAGTGGCCTGTACAGTCAGAGCGGAGGGTCAGATATAGCAGGGCTCAAGTTTCAGTAAATAGACCTACAGGACTGGCAAAGCTGTCGCCACTCTTTGCTGTCACCAAGTTTCTACACTCCAATTGTCAGTTCAAATCAAGGCACTTTTAAAAGATGTAATAGCACTACTAGTAAGTTTACTACAGCTAACACCACTGTTGGTAATGCTAATGCTGATCATAATTAATATTATTGATAATATTAATAATATTAATAAATAATATTATATTGATATAATATTATATTACATATAATCTTATAATTTAATATTATATTACAGTCATTAACTACAGAATTATAATTTTATTTTGTTGTTGTGATTTTTTTTTTTTATGACCATTGGCATTAAGACCATTGCTCTGCTGTTAAAGTCAAACATGATCCTAAGAGTAAAGACAAATCTTTACTGCAGTTAACGATGCTACTCGAAGAATTCCTACCCTCCAGTACGCGAGATGGATTACAAGTATTATGACGAATCTCACGGCAGTGCTCGCCCCCTGTATTCTATCCATCAGCAAGCTCTCTCCTCATTATCCTCCCGGCATAAAGAGGTAAGATAGATATGTCTATTTTAGAGATTTTTCTCTGTTCGCAGTCATTACGCTTCCCGTTAGCTCCGACGACTTCATTTCCTGTCGAGCGGAGGGCCGCGATTGGACGGAGGCCGTCGCCCGCCGTTGATCGGAAGAGACAACGTGCTGTCCGTGTGCCTCACACCTGCCCATCCATTATCATTAGGCTCATCATCCGCTATCAGACGGCACCTTTCTTCCCCCGCACTGTTCTACTGCAGGCTTTTGGAGTCTCGCAATTTTGCTAGGATGAGAAACACTCAAGAACTGACAGCACGTCTGGAGAGAGAGAGAGAGAGACGCTGTTTGAATGGTATTTCTGACTCTCACACACCCACAAATACACTCCACAAAATGAATTGTGTTGTTTGGAGTGTGTGTGTGTTTTTTTGGCCCCGTTATCAGATGCTATAATGCTTCTTTGTTGGCCCCGAACTGTCAGGCGTACATTGTCATTCACATTTGTTATCACCCCCAAGCCTCAGTGATAAAACCAATAAAATCTATTCAATTTGGCTCATGCATAAAAAAGAAAAAATACATTCCCCTCTTTCTTTTCCCTCACTAGGCCTCTATGTATCATGCAAATGCGTCAAATTATTGGATAACAAACTGAATGAACAATCACACCCGTTATCCAGAAGTGTGTCCACGGAATAAGGCACTGCATGTTTCTAATGCTGACATTACGCCGTGCGTGTGGCCTGGGTGTTCATTATGTTCATTCTCTCGTGCTTTCACTTTCGGGCGTGTGCCACCTCCGAATGTTGGTGTGTGGCATATTAAAGGCATTGTTTGTTTATTTATTTATTTGCCCCTTTATTTAGCTAGGGAAATCGCACCAAGATTGCATCTCTTTTGCAAGACAGTCCTAAATCACATATCTGCTCGGGTGTTTGGTGGAGACGGCCATACCCAGATCCTAATCAGAAGAGGATATTACACTATCAGTGTCATCAACTGGGTAAAATGACATACAGGCTGTTTGAAAACACTCGAGCACCTGGTTTTTAGGTTTAGTTTCAAGAGAGGTTGTAAGAGGTTAACAAAAAGACTTAAGTGTAATTTTGTTAAAAGTTAACCAAAAGTCTTATGGCATATTCTTATTTAAATAAATCCTTCAATTCGGAAAGCCATCGTTTTAAGCAGATTAGCTTGCCAGTGTTGCAAAGCTGAAGGCGGGGTTACGTTCCGAGCCTTCAGGCCTTCTGGAGAGGCTTGAGTAATGTGGCAGTGAAGCACATTCGCGTAAGTCTATGTAATCCCTTTTTCCTGGTAGTGCATGCATCGTGGGAAATGTAGTCCCCCGTCCCCCCCTTAACCGACTTGCTTCACAGCTTTGGTGAGAGGGCCTGAGCACTAATGAGGCAGTGGTCTTCAGGAACCCACCCCCTTTTGCTTTCAATGAGCTCCCACACCTGGGATGAGGAACGCAGGACAGCAGGAACTGGGAGCAGGATGTGTACAGGCTCACCAAGGCCTGATTCTTACCATTTATGTATTGATGGGGTACCCAGCTTGTTAGTTGCCACTGATGACCCAACAAAGGTGCCCTTGAAAGAGAACAGACACTGTTCCGTACTCCTTAATGTGAACACGCACCTTTATGCATGACTGACCACCATCCCAGTGTGAGAGAGTGGGAGCATTACTGGATGTATCAGATAATCAATGGAATACTGAGCTTGGATAGGGCGACGGTTTCAGGTGACATCACTCCGTCAACACACACATTAAAGTTGTGTAACGGAAACACTGTGACGTCCAAAAATATAACTGCAGTCAGAATTTCAGCAGGTCGCTTACACAGTTACAAAGAATTTCAGATAACGAGAAACACCCTAATGAAACATAAGATAAGACATGTCTGTTGGCACACTTTAAGATGATTTTTTGGTCTTAAACGGTACCATAGAAACAATACTATAGTTCGACATTACAAGTAGACAGAACCCTGAAGTATTTCTAAAGAGAGAGGAGTTCTTATGATCAACAGATGCATGTGTGTATGTCACAGCAGGATTGTTTTAAATCTATTTATGTTTAGTGCTGGTTGTGTAGAGAGCAAAATTGAAGTGTGTGGTGTAATCTAATCTGTGTCTAATTGGAAAACAGAGATAAATGCATCACAAAAAGGTTGTGTATGCTGAAAGGTTCCTTCAGAGAAATTATGCATCCGGCATATGAGTACTGTTCTCTCTCTCTCTCTCTCTCTCTCTCTCTCTCTCTCTCTGTCTCTCTCAGTCTCTCTCTCTCTTGCTCTGTGTTTGTGTGTTGTGTATCTCATCCTTATGCGTGCATCATGTCAACCCTTTGTGGAATTTTTTTTTTTTTGCACGGGTCTGTGTGTGCACTGCCTTTTCACACCTCAGTCTCTTCCAGTCTGGCACAAATCAATGATGCTTCCTGTTAGCACGCTACAGTAATCCGACATCACTAAGTCTCGCGGCCCGGCTGCACCACCGAGAAACACTGCGGCAAGACACAAACGGCGATCTTTTGCACGAGACGCAGCTACATTTTAAATGTCTTTTTTGTTCCGTTTTGTGGTTAGTCTGGATCTTTGTCTTTCTAACAGCGTCAGCAGCAGAAATGTTCTTTCCTGCATGTTTAGCCTCTGTGAGGAATCTGCAGGATCCCTCTAAAAAAACTGCTGCATTTTAGCAAAATCAGTGTGTCATATCCAGAACGTGTGCCTCAGTACACTGCCTCCTACAACATGAAGACACACACACACATACACACATACACTTACACACACATACATAGACACATGTAATCACATACATACCCACAAACATGCCGTCGCCATTGGCAGCATGGGGTAAACCCCCCCCTCCCCAAAAAACCAAACGTTGATCTGCAGCCAGTGCCCCGCAGGCGGTAGGACTCGCTAGTGGGGTCAGCGCTTGCTGGCACGAGTGTTTATCCCCCTGCCTGTCGGATCGATCGCAGACGAGGCAAAGGATCAGGGCGGCACTTGTTTGTCATTGGACACTCTGGTGCCAGGGATCAACTGCTCAGCATTTCAGCAGATCCATGCACTTAGAGCAGAGATCGTCAGCTGAGCTGAGGGAATATCATATCCAAACCAAGGGCTTGGTTACACCTAGGTGTGTTTATTCAGGTCAGGGAGTGGAACAGGAACACAGGACTGAAACCCACAAACCCTCCCATTTCACGTAATACTGGGCACTATAATAGGGTTAGAGGTTTTGTGGAACAGTATTCAAACAACCTACACGGTATTTTATGTATGCTTATCTAAAAAGACGTTATAATAATATCCCGTTGGCAGCAGGGCCTAAATGTATGACTGCAGAGAATGGAAGGTTAGGCTGAAAGAATATCAGATTACAGTTTATCTCCACATTACTCCAAATCACTCATAATCACCTATCTGCTCAAAATTCAAAAAAAAAAAAAAACACACATCACCATGGCAACCCGCACGAGAGTTATCTACTCAGGACGTGGAGACTGAGGGGCAGCAGCTTTGCCTATCGATTCGGAACAGGACCATAATGCCCAACGTCAAATCCACACTCCTCATTCTCCCGCAGCCAGAAAACTAATTATGGAATCAATACTCAAATGAAGCTAGCTGAAGTTTGTAATGGATGCTGTGCATTTCATTTGGCTCCACACTCAGGAGAGTTCGTTTTTGGTGGAGGGCTGAATAATTGCGAGAGTCTGGCCTTGTTGTTCTCACCAGTTTTGCTAAGACAGACGTGGTGTTTGACGGGCAGGTGCTGTGTAAGTCTGATATGTGCCGCATTCACTGTAGCACCCGCCTTACTCTGAGAAAGATAAGCCTGCTTGTTGCTGAATGGCAAAATAATGCATATTTCTGTGTGCGTGTGAATGTGTGCGTGTGTGTGTGTGTGTGTGTGTGTGTGTGTGTGTGTGTGTGTGTGCGTGTGTGCGTGTGTGTGTGTAAATGCATGTGTGGGTGGGTGTACAGGGCAGACAGTTGTTTTTATGTTCTGAATTCCTCCTCTCCCCTCTCTGGTATGGTGGAGATGTATGGTAGACTGAAATCCAGACCTGCCTGGAGCCTGCGGAAGGGGACGGCTGACCAGCTGATTTATGACAGGGCATATGAAAATGGACACACAGCACATCACCTTCTCCCAGACAGCTCTCCTGATCCCCTTCAATACACACACACACACACACACACACACACACACACTCATATCAACATAGGCCTGTATATGTCATGTGTTAGCGAATATGCGTGCATTGCCACTTTTGCAGCATCTGAAATTGTGCTACATTTCAGAATCTCTTACAGAATCTCAACTACTCATACAGTGCTACTACTAGTGCATTCATACTCTTAGTACTAGTACTCTCATTCTACTTCTACTCTAATACTGCTAACACTAGGGCTTTCATACTAGCAGTAGTAGTCTCAGTACTACTATTACTACTAGAACTTTCATGCTACTAGTACTAGTTACATGAGTATAGTAGTACTAGTAGTATGAAAGTACTAGTAATACTAGTATTATCATACTACTAGTACATAATGCAAGTAGGGAAAGTCCAGATTTATGTGAGAAATATTTAGCAAAACATGTAGAACAGCATACATATAAAGAGATTGTTATATATTTATGGAGGCACAAGCTCCAAGCTATTAATTATCATTATATCTTTAAAATGTGTCTTAAATGTATATATTGGTCATGCAGGGCTCATTTTAAAAAAAAGTATTAAGAATTTATGCTACGGTAGATTATACTGAGTGCTCTGCTTATCTGAGCTTTTTAGCACCCTGTTAAAAGTCAAACATTGCATGAATAATGGAGAAAGGTGAAATATGGCCCCTTTACTCACAAGCCACGGACAAGAAGTTGTTTAGAGAGGCGAACGATTCAAAGCGCAATCGCTCACGAAGGTTTTGCACGTGCAAGCCAGACACGGGCTCCGTCCCCCGCCAAAACGCCGCAGCGTGAAGACATGATGCTCTTCCAGCCTTTGGCAGGACTCCGGGAAAAGGCACAGGAAGCAGAGCGGCCATTCCCGTAGGAGAACGCCTTGATGGGGGGGGGAATTCTGGAACAGGACAAAGTAATACAGGCCTCATAGGTCAGTCCCAGCCTCCTCTATCCCCCTCAGACCCTCAGACTGCATCAGTACCAGCCTCCTGTACTTCAGACTCTCACCATTACTCTATCAGTTTTGCTTGCTTTTTGTAGCTTCCTGAATTTTCTTATTAAAATAAATAAATATAAACAAGGTAAATATATGCATATTGCAAATATATGCAATAGGCATAGGTAGATGCATGGCAAATATGACTATTTTACTTGCAAATATATGCAAATGTGTTCACGGTCATCAACTTGGTAGTCCACAACAAGATTTCACGTGTACTGGGCAAGAGCAAAGGTGAGCGGCGATGAGAGGTTCTCCATGATCCGGTGGCTGCCAACTGAACATGGCCTGCTTATCTCAAAACAGTCGGGTGTTGGGGCCTCGCTGCACCCTGCCGACGTCCTGACTGACGCGCTGCTCGACGCTCCGGCGGTACGGAGTGTGAGCTGTACCTCCCCGACAAGACGTGACCCGCCTCGAAACGTGACCCACCTCGAGACGTGACCCGTTCTGACAGACAGACGGCGGCTGGGAAGAATCTTTCGAGGTGGCGGCGCCGTGACAAGATTCACGGTGGGGTGCCGTCGAGGAAGCGGAGAGAGCGAGGAAGTGGGCGTGCGAGGGAAAGCTGCAGTAAGTGAGCCCAAACATCGGGGAACAGGTTTGACCTCCGACCTGTTGCATTGACGCGGGCGCTAGCCGTGCCAAAATCCACATACGTGTATGTGTTAGACGGGTTACATGGATCGTGTGTTCACTGAGAACGCGTTGACACCACCTCCCTTTAACATTCATGTCCTGGTTTGTTTTTTTATGGATTTCATTTCATAAATATAACAGTAAGTGCATCTGTGGAGTTATGGGAGAATGCTCATCAGTGTGGGTGGTGAGGATAAAATGAATTTTATCCAACCACACTGCATCTGTTTCTCAGCAGCAAAAATTCCCAGAATGCAGAGGTAATGATATTCTTTGCATTCTTATTTAAATCTCAACCTTTTTTATCCATTTGTCCCAGCTATGGTGACCCTGCATAACATCTATAACCCCACTATCGGATCTTAACAAGCATCCACTTGAGCAGACTCGCAGGTAACGTATGGCCACGAATGCCTAACAAACTCTTGCGATTGGCTAGAATCTCTTGATTGACAGGGAGAGAGGACTAAGCCGTTGCCCCCGTCCAATAAGTATAGAGCCACTCATGCTCTTAACCACAGATGAGCGTGACAGTGTTGGGGATCAAACACACCTCTGAGTGGAATTATACAACATTCTTAACTGAATGTGCCACTCAAGAGCTTCTACAAAATTCTGTGTTAACTGATCAATTGTCTACATATGTCAGCCTATCCCGTCTCTCCAACAGGCCACAATTAATTCAGGAATCACTATGACTACAGAAGATTCTTTCTGTTTATGCCACGCTGGCAGCTTTCGGCAGATACAGGCACCATTTTCCTACCTAAAAGTGTCTGGGAATATAGGTAGGAAATACAGCAGAGTAATGCTCGTTAATTCCTTAATGAGACTCTGGAAAAACCCAGTAAGCTTCATAATGGCACAGTGTGTAAGCGTATTAAGCTCTGACCAAAAAAAACAAAAACAGTCCTCTATGAGCAGATGGCTGAGATTAGGAGGCATTGATTCTACATTGAATACTGCACAACATGCTAGATATACCTTCTCAGTGTAACCTTTTGCACGCAGCTTTTAATTAAAGCACATGTACACAAACACGCATGCACATCCTTGAACGGGAGGGTATCCAAGAATGAATGACACTCGCACCTTCTGTTCCGAATCCATCAAAGTTTTGGCATCTTAATGACGCCGTGTAACAAGTGTGTCTCCTTTACAAGTGTATCTCCTGATATTCAGACATAACGTCTGGTTCTAAAATGCGATGAATCAAAACAAAATCTGCAAACCTACAGTACACACTGCGTTATTCTCAGACAGACTCGCAAAGCAAACACACCTTTGCCTGATGTCTCTTTCACCGCCTAATGAATGACCGGTGTCAGAAAGGAATAGATGAGATTGAGCCCCTGTGCAAGTAAGCCTATGAATTCAGCAAAGCCCACCAACCCTTTCATCAAACTGCTCATTTCACCCAGATGATACCAGAGGCTCTCCATCGAGCAGCCATGCACAGGCTGCAAACACACGCCAAAGACAATCCTTTATATAATACTCTTCATCAGGCCTGCAGATTACTGCGAAAATAACCAATTTCCCAGCTGAGCCAACAACTGCATTCAGAAACATAACACAGCATTGAGCAAATGTGGGAGTGTGTGCAAGCGTGCGTCTGTGTGTGTGTAAAAAGAGAGAGGTGAGGGATCGGACACATACAGAGAGAGAGAGAGGGAGAGAGAGAGAGAGAGAGAGAGAGAGGGAGAGAGAGAGAGAGAGAGAGAGAGAGGGAGGGTGAGAGAGA
>JAOXYF010000005.1:2341698-2354742 GCA_028565775.1 Sternarchorhynchus goeldii
GAGAGAGAGAGAGAGAGAGAGAGAGAGAGAGAGAGAGAGAGAGAGAGGGAGAGAGAGAGAGAGAGAGAGAGAGGGAGGGAGAGAGAGAGAGAGAGAGAGAGAGAGAGGGAGGGAGAATGCAATGACGATATTTGCTGAAGATCAATCTTGAGAATTTATCAAGAAATCAGTGCTTACCTTAGATGTTAAACAACAGAAATAGCGTAGATGGGAGGAGCCTTTGAAAAATCTTGAAAGTATACAGATTAAACAGGAGGACTGTAAATGCTGATAAAAAACATTAATTTTACAGATAATTATGCAAGACAAATTAACTGCTACAAAGATATTACTGTTCATTAAAAGGAAACATGTATATACTATTACAACTTCCTGTCATCCACTGGTTGAAAAAAACATGGGAATTATTAATGGTACATTTTGAACATTTTTGGTACATTTTGGATGAGTGTCATAGGTAATCAGCTCAGATTACTGATAAAGTTGCTCTCTCTTCTTCCTCTCTATTGTACTATTATAATAACTGTAATTGCTGTGTGATTCAAAACTTCTGTTGTTTGTGTACTTGCTCGTGTGTGTGTGTGTGTGTGCGTGTGTAGGTGTGTGTGTGTGTGTGTGTGTGTGTGTGTGTGTGTGTGTGCTCCCATTTGGTCCAGGGAGCCGAATCAGCAGCACATGCGAGAAAGACAGAGAGAGAGAGAGAGAGAGAGAGAGCAAGAAAGAGAGCCAGACATAGAGAGACAGGGAGAAAGAGAGAGAGAGAGATGCACACTGCCAGCTTCCTTCCTCTCTCATTGACAAATGTTACATAAATAATTCAGTCCAAAGTAAATGCCTGGCCTGTCAGTGATAGCTCCGTGAATAAGTGCCTTTTTATCTTATCTACTCAAAGCTTAGCAAGGAGAGGTCAGTGAAAGGCCCTGCCAACGTGTTAGCTAACATTGCAGTGCTGAAATTACATCGGCGGCACTGAAAGAGTCCTTTCACTGAGAAAAGGAAACAGGCAAAACGGCACGTTGCATAACAGACTGCATTATACACATATAACGGTTGTGTGGTTGTGTTAAACAGCGGCGAGCTAATGCTACATTCAGTTCAGTCAACATCAATAAAAACAGTTTGCAATTCTCATACCTAAAGCCACAGCACACTCACAGTTTTAACTACTATACTAGCTTTATAGCTTCTGATGGTTCGTCATTATAGCCATCAATAACCTAAAAATGGTTCGCAAAAATCAGCATGGTAAAATACAAATCAAACACGGTCACTTTTGAAGGCTCTGACTTCGCACCCTGCCTGCGTCCTGCTGTTTTAATGTTTTCTTCATCTGCGTTTTTGTCCCTTAAGAGCCGTGTTAGCTATAACAAAAGTATCTAATTAACCCGTTTTGTTTATGTAGACAGCAGTGAAATGTCTTTGTTCACGTGAAACACTTCAGTGGGTCCGCCGAAGCGGTATTTGTTTAATTCACAGCTCAATTGAATCTATTCAATCTTTATTCGTGGCCACTTCTCCAATCAAATAACGGTATCCTACTCCGCCAGGAGTTGATTGCCCTCCAACGCCCATGAAAATTACATCGTCCAAGGGTTACAACCTGCCGTTAAAGAGATCAACACAAAAGATCACGTGATTAGCGAAGGCCGTCCTCTGTTCTTTACTAAATTATTCATTCAAAGCGACGGCTCCAGTCGGTAAGTTCTGATGAGACAACGTGGAAGAACAAGAACAAGCTAATTGCACATCTAAACGTCTCTAACAGAGAAAACTTGGTGTTCCATGTTGAAAGAATGGGATGGCAAGATAAAATCATTTCCAACAGAATAGCTCAGTAGACTTTACAAATATTTGTGATTATAAGTAGTACTACTTTCATTGATTGTGATTGGTACAGTATACAGCTAAATACAGTTTATGTCTTACAGGACATGTTGCTATATTTTACTGTAAATTGACAAATTTACTAAAACATTCCCCTAAAAACACAAATACACAAAAATACACAGAAATTAAAACTTTGGGAAAACTTCTTTCGCATGGTGGAGCATGTGTATTTCAATATCCCAAATGCGTCTATTCACAAATATTTTGTTCCTGTCTCTAATTAAAACATGGTGGCATGAGGGGGTGCAAACAGTAAAAAACAAACAAAACTCCTCTCATAATGTTTGCGTTTTTGGAATTCTTTGATGAAAAAGTAATTTCCTGTCTCATTTGCATATGCTCTATACTTCCTCCTTCCCCTGCAGCACCTTCTGTTCTCACACATACACAACACACACATTCGCACATGCACATACACACACAAACACACACACACACACACACACACACACACACACACATTCTCCACACCAACTCACAAAATTTAGTGTGATCAATTTTGTGTGTGATTTGAATATCAACTGAATCAAAAGCATTAGATGTGTTTTCAGTCTCCAGCCTGCACGTATGACCAACACTTTCAGTAACACATTCCCTTATTTGTTGGAGGTGTTTGTAAGATACACCCACCATGTTCTTGCTACACAATGAGATCTTAGTGGCAATAAACTGAACTCGTGGTCAGTTACAGGAGAAGTTGTTTGACTGAATAAATTATGTTCACAGCTGTTGTAATTTGTCGATGATGGATCTCTGCAAATCATTTTCCCATGAGTTATCAACTCAAGAACAGAGTGATGTGAAGTTTTGGCTTTAGAACTCCAAGCTAGATTATACTTGTGGGTTTGCTCATGGCTTTTAGCTTTAACGATAGCCTAAAAAGATTATAAGGAGAAAAAGATCTTTCAGTTTCTCCCGACAACACATTTCACTTTTAATCTCCATAATACATCATGTTTCCTTCAAATCTTTATAATCGTCTGTCGGAATGTCCTCTGTGCGCGAGAAATATTTTCTCTGTTTGTGAAGTATTTGCTCCAAAATGAACGCAAATTCTCCACAAAGATAAGCAGCTATCCTTGGAGAAAACCAGAACAGCACTGGCAGGAAAATGATGAACCTCGCATTTTGCGTGTTTTCTCGCATATTCCTCTGGGATGTCCCATTGTCTTTTGTGAGCAATAAACAAGACTAATTGCATGAAACTTGGCCGCGTCCCCGGAGAGGTGACCTTTCCAGTCGCGCAGATTGAGCATCTTGCGCATCTTGCGCAAAATAAATAAATAAAATGAAATAATTTTTTTTTAAAAAAAAGAGGTGTACTCGGTGTTCTGCGAGGCTCAATGCACAACTTTCTCCGAATAATCTCTACACCGATATTAGTCATGGTGGACCTCCTCTCCATGACCTCCCTGTCAAGCTTTTATGGACAAATCTGGGCCGTGATTATCTCATGCAGTATAAGGTAAGAGCAGATAAGCTCGAAGCAGGAAAGATGACATTTCCCATTGTGTTCCCCATGCACGTTCGCTCACCCTCGCGATTGCCACAAATCCGGAACCGCAAATCTCCCTTTTGAGCAAAGAGGGAACGTGAAGGCCTCGTTTCTGCTGTCCGTGGAGAAGGTGGGTATCATGGAAGAAGTGATGGGAGATTGCCTCGCTCCTGACCAATCAGAAGAAAAGCATCGTTAAGCCCGGCTCCAAGATTCACCAAGACACATGCTCTCTCACCCCCCACCTGCCTTGAACCTGCCACAATGGGCCACAATCCCTCAGGCTCCAGGCCAGACACTGGGGGAGACACAGAGTTCATTGTTTTGCATATGGCAAGAGAAAGATCTGTGCTAAATCCTGTGTAATCTCCCTCTAAGCTAGCGAACAGCCGAAGGAAGACCCCGGTGAGCCAGAATAACGGGGCCTTGGCTCGTTCGCACACCCAGAAACGGGTGAAGTTCTGAGCACCAAATTCCCTGAACCATCTGAACAAAGTTCCGCACCTGAGCTCAGACGTCCAACTTCCATTCCAGGCACATCCTCAGCTCGGCAAAGACACCAGAGAAACTTTCACAAGGCAGTTATATAATCTAGAGACCTGTGTTGTTCTGTGGGGAAAAAAAGAGTGTGAGAGAAGTGTGTGTGCAAGTGTGTGTGTTCTCAATTCTCAAACGAGTACAGTATAGGATCCTCTACCACAGTGACTGGGTTATTCATTTTTCCTAAGGGAATTTTCTTTTTCTTTTTAAGTTACATACTGGTTTGCTGCTATAGCTGTTTAATTATTCGTGCTTATAAGGCGACATGCACCTGATTTCAAGGAGTAAGAAGTACTGTGATCAGCATGTGGACAAAATGAATTTCACAGAGACTTATTTTTTTGCCCAGTGGAGAACTGTGGGACTCCAAACTATTTGTTAGTAATGAATCATTTTAACAAATTTTTATTTATTAATAAGTTATTTGTAGCTTTTAAAAACATTTTTAATATAATTCACCACCATGTCAGCCTCTTGTGAAATATTACCAGACACACAAAGTTTGTTGTTTGTGGTGCTTTTTAGCTGAGGGCCTATTGGCAGAGAACCTGTCAGGGGTACAGAGCGGAACCCTAGTCCTTCCCAGATGTGTGTGTGTGTGTGTGTGTGTGTGTGTGTGTATTCACTTCACATAGTTGTATGCTGTATGCATATATGTGCTGAGTGTATGTCACTGCATATAGCTATATGTTTGTATGTTTCAAATGTGTGTGTGTGTGTGTGTGCACTGCATCAGGCGAAAGGCAGAGAGCTGTCAACAGTGATGGATGAGTGAGAGCGCAAGGTGCCAGGCAGCTCTTGTCTCCACCACTCATCAGCCTCCAGAACAGCTGCATACTGCCTGCAGGGGCCACGCACCCATCCACAACCGGCAGGGGCCACAACTCCGCCCACAGCCACCAGGGGCCGCGCACCCACCCACAGCCGCCAGAGGCCACGGCCCCGCCCACAGCCACCATGGATCACACACACACTCACTCATTCCCCCCCAAAACACAAGTACTTTCTCTCTCCACCCGCACAAAGCGTACACATTCTCTCCTGTTTTATGTTTGTTTCACTCCCCCGCACAGCCAGAGCCGTGTGTGTCCACACCCTGTGTAGAGACATCCCAACCTGGCATTGTGTAAAAATTACTGCCACTCCTTCCAATAAGGCTTTTGTGGTTAAAATTACATCGTTATGTCCAATTAGTCTTGTAATCAGGCTTTGGTAATTGCTGCAGCAATTGGAGCCCCCACTACAAAAGCATATCCTCCACACCAGCCTGATTGCCTTCATGCTAGTTGGGCCTTTATCTCTGCCAGAGCTGGTCCGCCTCTCTTGCCTTCCACCCGGACGCCACCAGCATTTCCACGGAGAAGAAGAAGAACTGCTTCAGGTCTCGCCAGCGTAGGAGGCACAGGAAAGCCAGGGAATTGGATTCGGATAGAGCTCGGCAGCCATGCGTCTCAGTTAAAGACAGAAGAGAACCAAACTCATCCCAGGCTGATAAATGGACATAAGGAATGTCATCCCAGGTGAGTGAGTGGAAATCAGAGACTGGATTTTCTTTTTTTTTTTTTTTCAGTTTTGTTGTATCCTTACGCGTAAGTGGAGAAGCTAATCCTAGAGCACAAAACAAAACGTCTTCGTAAGCTAACGTCATATCAAACTAATGCTGATATGCTATATAACCGAAGCTACTGCATGTATCGAGCAATAAATCTATGTTAAAAAAGCAGTTGTCATAATAATAGCCAACAGCAATTTAAAAGGCAGCTGGGTGTGGTTACCCTCATTGTTGATGTAGTTTTTCGTTGTTTGCCATTAAACTCCTTCCCTGTTATAGGAGTGCGTGCCTGAGTCTTGGCCCAAGCTGGTAAGGCTGGAGAGCTCTGGGAGAGAAGACATCGACGGGCCAACCGCTACCCACTCCATTCACACTCTCTGTGGAGAAAGAACCATGGGAGCTGGTTACCAGGAGCTGGCTACGGTCTAGAGGTTTTGTGTGTGTCTGTGTCTGTGTGTGTGTGTGTGTGTGTGTGTGTCTGACACCATGACGCCTAAAGTGCAGGCAGTCAGAACAGCACATTTCCCCCCCCGACCAGCAGGGCTGAACAATCAGGGAGAGGGGGGTCCGCGGGGGGAACCATGCTCTGAAATGACTCTGTAATAGCCATGCAGAAGCTGCCGTCGCTGCCGACTACAGCCAGTGAGACGGGGAACTGAAGCAGCGTGCACTGGCGCTGATCCAGAGCAGCACCTGAGTCGAATCGGGTCCTCTACCGAGCCCAGCCCAGTTCTGTTCTTCAGAGAATGAGGTTCGGGCCCTGGCTGGGCGCTGGCCCAAACTACCCATAAATCCTCACCGAAACACACCTCCATGACTAAATGGTTATTGACGCTTACAGACACAAGATTGCAATAAATAACTAAATATCTTACAGTGTTCTGCTTTCGTCTACACAGAAGACAATTTAAATGTTCCATATCCTTAGTTCCTCAGGTTGATCAATTGATTCATTTTAGTTTATGACAATCTTCTTCACAGTCCTATGAGCAGCACACGATAAATCATATTCTAGTGAATAAATGTTTAATGATCACAACTGGAAGCAATTAATATTTAAAACAGCTTACCACATAAAATTGCAAACATCTGAAATCTGAAATCATGATCAGTCTGAGGTACAGCTCTGTTGGGAAACGAAATGATGCAGAAATGAAGGAGTACACTTTAGAGGTGAACACATGTTCTTTGAGTTTTAAAATAGTGACGTAGCTGTGAAAACACACACAGACACACAAGTTCGTTAAATCACTCACTCACAGTTCACTCCTGCTGTCTTCCACAGGATATACTGTCCTCTCCATGAGCCAACATATGGAGCTATACCTCACTGACACAGCAGTGAGCAAAAGTTTCACTCTCTCTTTTCTTTTCCTTCCTCCTCTACTTTGAGTCTGTTTTTTTTCTCTCTCTCTCTCTCTCTCTCTCTCTCTCCCTCTTTTTCTCCCTCCTTTTTCGAGGTGTCATGTGGAGGCCAGATATTTAAAGAGATGAGAGCTGTTTTCTGAAGTGGTGCTCAAGAGAGACGGCAGCGTAATTCCACCCACTGCACGAACGGGAGCTTTCAGCCGGCACAGCCGTCAATCCCACCGCTTTGAAGTGTGTCAGCCCCGTCACACAACGCAACAAAAAGCAAAGAGAAAAGAAAAACAGAAGAGCAAGAATGCGTGCGTGTATGAGAGAGAGAGAGAGAGAGAGAGAGAGAGAGAGAAAGAGAGAGAGACACAGAAAGAAAGTGAGCGAGAGGCTGAAGGAAGGAATTTGATACCCGAATTTTGCATAATAATACATAGCGGATACTCAAACAAAACCCCATCATAACAACGTCTAATGAACATCTAAAAAGAGCTAACATCTCACTGGAGCCCAACAACACAGGAAGGGGATACAAAAGGGGAAATGGATGAAATGGTGCTTTTTTTTTTGTCACAAGAAAACAGCAGTGAGGCTAAATCTGAACCCTAATTAGCGTGTGCAGATGCTCGGGCGTGTCGTGTGTGGTACTGCACGCGAGAGCCCTTTCCTGAATGGCTGGTGAATCATCGCCTGTTTTCATCTGGATGTTACGACGATCAGCTCCGTGATCTCGCCACCATCCGACACATGTTGCACCCTGTAGGTTATTAACAGAGAAGGAAACTGAAAGGCACTTGTGATGTGTAAATCAGTGATGTTTTTGCACCTGTCCTAAACAAACCAATCCATCATAATGGGACACGCGCAGTCATTCCTTCTCTCTCTCTCCCTCTCTCTTCATCTGTATCTCTCTTTCTCTGTCTCTTGGACTCTCTTTCAGTCTTATATACACAAGCGCACACACACACACACACACACAGAGATGTTCAAGAAAGTGTACTAAAGGAACAATAAGAAGGATTTCAAAGCAGTAAACCAGGTGGATAAAAAGCACCATTGAATCTTTACTATCTGTACTTTTGAACATCCACGCTGCAGCGCATTCTCATTCACGTTCATATTCACATCTTGCATGCCAGCGGTGATGTGTGCATTCAAGTACTGCTTGAATGATTGAGCTCTGGAGTTGTTGAAAAAACTCCAGTTAATGATTTTTTGTTTAGTAGTCCAAATAATGCCCCTGTCTCAACCATTCTGTGTCTCATTTTAAAGTACTTTACTGACAGATATACTATTTGAAACAGCAAATATTTACACCTTTTGCATTCATTTAAATTAAGATGCCAGAAATTAATTTTCCACTAATAGGGACATCTGCCATATAAACAACAAAATCTTCATTACTTGGCAACAAACACCCATAGAATATTACCCAGAAAAAGATCAGACCAGTATATAATGATGTGGGTCTTATTTCATCAAAATGCATCATTCCTTTATATAAACGCACCGCATCTCTCCTGCGTCTCGTGAGGATCTGTGGTGGTTGGCTTCCGGTTGAAGCAGCTGGCGCACGGTTCTCCCAGCTGTGAGACGGCCGACTGGGTTCCCAGCTGATCCCCCGGCCTCATCCTCAGACACCCCGATGAGCGTTTAGTGATGGAGGTTCTGTTGTAAAGCTTATCCGTGAATAAAGAGAGGCAATCCTGCTCATCTCAAGCAGTTGTTTTTAATGTTTCTAGATTTTGGCAGGGCCCAAAGTTTGCCAGCCCAGAGCGACTTGCCTGTGATTGTGAGTTTGGTAGTATGTTTGCTCCCTGGGGGCTTGAACCTATGACCTTGACGGTGCTTAGTTCACACACGGCTACTGGTGATACCAAACGCAGCAGCTTTGCAGTGCTTTAGTGAATTGAGTTGTCTAAATTCGTACGTTACACACAAAGGATGGAAAAAAAGACAGTGAGACCAAAAACGTGGTCTCTCCCCTCATATTGTCATGCACCGCCGCATCTGGAAAAATCCCCGGTTACACTCTGCCGTCCGAGTTTTCAGCTGTCAAAAATGACACTTGAGAGGCTTTATGTAGTCAGAAGTTCATAATTCCCATAAGTCCAACATGACTTGAATGCTCACATCTGTTTATTCTGCCGAAATAAATAAATAAAGGACTTCAAGAGCGAAGAGCCATACTGAATGTCTTGTATGTGTGTTTTTTCACTCAATTAAATTATGACAAGCCTTTGCCAAAAATCTAAAAGGGTTTGGGATTGTGTTGCTGTGCAATGCTGCATTAGACTTTTAATTGGCTGGTTTGCCTCCAGCCCTCACACTTGAATGCAGGATGAAACACTGGACCTGAGTTTTTCGTTTTTAATCTGCCGTTCACACGATGGAAGCTCTTAAATTAGACCTGACTGTAGATACATATTGGATAGCAGTAAATGCATATTGTAACAATAAAATTAGCTTTTGCAACACCCATTATTGTATGAGCCAGTAAAAAAAAACAAAAAGGTTTAAAACCTAATATAGAAGCGAGGCAAAATAGCATTACTATGAGCACACATGTCTTTCAGTGAAGTTGCTTCACTAATGCAATAAACCGTTTGGTTTGTATCCAAAAAAATTACAGTCATAAAAATCAATAGGAGACCTGCTCAAGCAAGAAGCCGAACGCATTTTTAATAAGATAAAAAAAATAACTAAATGTATTGCACACTGTCCTGCAGACAATCCCCTGCCCAAGAACAGTTCATATTTATTCATGATTTATATTGCACCGACATTGATTCCCTTCTGATTTTAACATGTCTAGGACATCAGATTATGGGGAGAAACCAGACTGATAACAGCTGTTACGAAGGTAATTTCCAGAATGAACTGCAGGGGAAAGGTAGCTTATTCGCTTCCTTATGTGACCGAGAACTTGGTGGCCACTCTGGATCCGACAAGCCTTATTCAGAGGCTGAGGGGCTAGTTAATTAGCTAATGAGCAGATTTGAACGCGTAAGAGAACATCACTGGGTCATTGACTTTTGTTGATAGGCTTAAGTGTTTTTGCCTTTTTTAAAAACTTGATTTGCATTTGACTTTGTTCAACTCTCGAACTGCAACCTCCTGGTCAGAAAGGACACCTGAAACCTCTTGGAAGCTTGGCCGAAGTGAGATTGCAGTCGTCAAATTGTTAGCAGCAAAGAGCAATGACGGAGTGCTATTTGAAGGACACTAGGGTCCTCTTGTAAAAGCATGAGGTGGTTTGCTGTAAATAACAAGAGGACCATCACGTCTGTGTACACAGTCTGTATGTGGTTTAGCATTAATGTAAGAGGAGAAGGAAAGGACCTGTTGAACTCTGACCTACTGAAACTGTTAGTCACTTTTTTTAATCGCTTTAAAAGCAAAGATGTGTTCGTGATTAGAAGGAACATCAGTAAACCAGTTGAAGAGAGAAAAGACGCTGAGTGGTCCGTTCAGTGTAACATTACTGGTCACACCACATTTAACATAAACATATTTACACATTTGAGATATTTTTCAAAATCCTCAAACATGTCGAAAATAAATCAATATTTAAGATTAAACAAAAGGAAATGCTCCAAACTAAAGTGGTGTATTCACACGTTCTTCGAATTCTCAGAGAATCCTAACAAGAAGCAGGTTCAAATCTGGATCCTCACACATCTTTTTGTCATCAAAATCTTTTACAATAAATAGCCTATCAGAAATTACATTTTTTTTTCTAGCTCTTATTGGCAGTAAAGAACTCTCACCTTATGCACACACTTTGAGGACAAAACCATTGTACTGCAATGGGATTTCAAAATTAGCTGTAGTTGTACAGTACACTATAGAAATGACCCTTTTTTTGGTTCAGGCTATCTTTAGTGTTGTAAAAATGAAACATTTTGACATGTTGGGCTGCTCATCTAGTCGTATCATGTAAAAGCTGCACTACATTGCATCCTATTATATTTGCTATCAGAGTAGCCTACATTCCGGGCATCAGACAGAAAACTAGCTTCTCCTCTAAGTCTGTGGAGACAGTGTGATGTTTGCATCACATGGTTCTCTTTGTGTAGGAAAAATCATGATTTTGGATATGCTCAGGACAATGACTCTGGATATTCAGTGGCTTTAGGCATTTTTTGAGTTAATGACTTCGGGTATTCCTGAGTCACTGGCTTTGGGTATTCCTAAGTCACTGGCTTCGGGCATCCCTGAGTCACTGGCTAACTCCATGTAATTGGAGTGAAGAATTTAAACTTTTAATCAGCCAGACAATCGGCATATGAGCAAGATTGTTTCTGACAAACACACATATTCACACTCTCTAATTCTGTCTGTCTGTCTGTCTGTCTACTGTTCCTTCCAAGGCAGTAAATCAAGGTGTCACCCACTGGGACAATGAAGTCCAGTCCAGCTAATGAAATCATTTTCCTCCAGTCATTTCAAGTCGGTTTTGTTTATCTGTCTCTTTCTCTGAATTGTCTTCCAGGTGGGTCTGTTTTCCTTAAAGTTTTAGCTGCCAACTCTCCATGCAGCCCCTGCTCTCAACACATCTGTGTACACCTGCCAGTAAGCCTTCATTGCCAGTTATTTGTACATGCTGTTTGCCTTCAACATGTTATTTATTTATTTGTATGTCATTTGATTTGTTCGTTCGTTCATTCATTCATTCATTACAGTACATGTCTTTCTTTATAATGTTGGCATTATTGCATCTGTGACCATTTCACGAGGTGTTTCATTTAAGCCTCATAAGAAAACATTCAACCATTAAACCTCACACACTGGAAATGTGGCATTCGCATTGCCCCTTTCAACTTTAATCCACTTGTAAAAATCTGACATACAACTGTTCTACTTCTGTTTCTGATTTGCTTCAAAATGCAGACCAGCATAACGTCATGCGTAGCTTGTCCATTCGAAGGTGACGCACCAAACCTTATCGCTCACTTGAGCCTCGGTTTGCCCTCGAGACGCGAGTGGTCAGAATAGCGTATGAGCAGCGATAGCGCGCGCTTTGCCACGGTGAGCAGGGCTCGAAGGGGTGTTCTGCTCTTAATCACTTCCTATTCCCACGAGCCTCTCGGAGAGATCGGAGGTGGGGTGTTAGAAACCGCACCTCAGGCGGGGTATGAGAGAGAAGAGACGAGAGAGACATCAGCTGCAGGCGTGCAAGAGACTCGAATGTGAATTTGTATCCGTGTTGATGCGCTTACAGAATGTTCGTTTTTGCCTGTGATTTTCTCTTTGTGCAATGGAGGCTTCCTTAAAGAAACGGTGGTGCTTCATTTTGACTTAAGATACATGTAGCCACACTAGTTCCCGTCAATGCAATGACTCACTCAGCTAGTTCACCAGTTATTGGTGGCGGAGTGATGAGCAATTAAATGTGTGTTAACCGTCCACCATTAATCTCTCACTTGGGTAGCAGCGTTCAATTGACACGTTCATGATTCAGACTGGATAGAAAAACAGTATAATCGAAGCTACAAATGCATATCTAGCCTCCAAGCCTTCGCCAGCCCACCTTATCTTCAGACATAATGAGGAAAAGGATATTTATGTTATTTCCGCTTCTTTTTACGCAAGTGGGTCAGCGACGCATAGAAAGGAAACCTAGAGGCAGACGCTGAGCTCGCGCACTGAAAGAACTGTCACGGCTTCAGTTTACGGTCCAAGCAGTGACTATATAATTACAGCATAGATTCAAGACCGTTTTTTTCTCCGATTAATCTGATGTAAAATATTGGCAATACTGTTCATGAATCTCAGTTCTGCAGCAAGGCAATCGTGGACATACAACCTATGTTTAGAAATATGGCCATGTCCTATTAATTATTAATGTAATTAGAACTGGGGCGAAGCGTACGTCTCAATGCCATGACGCCATATAATAATAGTATTGAGTATAATGGAACGTGTCTGTTTTGGGTTTTATTTTTATTTTTTTTTTGGAGGCTGTTGGTCTGCCCCAGGGTCAACATCAATTTAGCAGCGCTTATGTGCTACTACAACCTCCAGCTACGAAGTGCGTTTGCCATAGCAAGTCGATCCCTGCCTCTCGCTTAATTCCTTCCATACTACCATACTAATTCTCGGTAACCCTGTGACGCTTGACGCCTGACATTCCAAAGATGGATGTGTGTGTGTGTGTGTGTGTGTGTGTGTGTGTGTGTGTGTGTGTGTGTGTGTGTGTGTGTGTGTGTGT
>JAOXYF010000005.1:2370128-2380467 GCA_028565775.1 Sternarchorhynchus goeldii
TACACACACACACACACACACACACACACACACACACACACACACACACATCTTTTTACAGTACTGCTTAGTTCTGCATACATTGTTGCTCTCCACTCCAAGATTTACTGCACCAAAGCAAAACGCTATAACTATCAGGGCATGACTGTAGGCAAGACACTCTCAACCAGTCACAGGAGACTGGATTCCCCGTTCACTCTCTCACGTGGAAACGGGCCTCTCCTTTTTTCTGATGCATTTGTCCAAAGATTTGGCCTCTTTTTGGAGGGAGACCATCCATGTCAATATTGCACGTGCCTCTCCCTCCATCCCCCCTATTACGCCTGAGCGAAAGGCAACAGAGGGTGTCGGCGCCAGAACCAAGAGACAAGCTGGGCGGGGCCAATGTGAGGCGTGGCATAGAGAGGAAAAAGTCACGCCCACACGCCCTCGTCCGCAAAACGCTCGCCGCCCCGCCTCGGCTGTGTTTCGCTTTGACTGCCTTCGAGTTTTTGATTGAGGGTGTTACAAAGCAGAGAGGGAGCCTGAATCTAGCTGTGCATTAATATTTTAAAAAGGGCACACGCTACTTTTGATGCACAGGCCCTTTATGCAAATCAAGTTGGGGATATAGGGTCCCTGAGGAGGTTGTGATGCTTCATACTTTGTTCTGAAATCTTTTTTTTTTCTTGATAAATCGAAATGAACTTTTCACCCTCCCTCGGCAACCCCTGTTCACAGCAGAGAGGGAGTTCAACTTCTCTGAGCGCTTGCTGTGTGCAAGCGCGTGCATCTGTGGGTGCATATATCACGCGGACTGATACTCGATGTAGAGTTAACTCTTGACTGATACTCGTTGCAAAGTTAACTCTTGTAGAACGTTGCTTCAACATGCATTAATTTCGAGTTATCATTAATTAAGTTACTGGGAGCTTTGAAACTAATTGGAATGAATTGAGAACAGACTGCAGGCCTTCTCAGGCAACATGCAGTCTCATTCTTTGCAGAACGGATCGCTTGCTTTGTAAAATAAATGTGTAGTAATGAGCCAATAGCCTGGCCGTGTATCGCCTCTCAGACGGTGTTTGACGCAACTGGGTGGCGTGTCAATGGACTGTCATGAGTCTAGTGAGATAGCTTGCAGGTTGTCACAGTGCACTTCGTTTGCTCTGACATGCTGCAAATTGGGTTACAAGGTTCGCATGGCTCCTGACAGGCGACGAGGGACGACCTTCACTGTTCTTGATGCTAAAACCACACCCCCCTGGCCTTTTTTTCCTTAGCACTTTTGTTACCATGAGAACTCCTCATTAAAAGAGGTTTATTTATAGTTTATAATGCCGACTTAAATTACTTGATCTTGTCATAATCTAGGTTCTTCTAGGGTTCTCTTTTTCCATATATCTGTATCTGCATGGATCTAATAGGGGAAAAGTCCAACTCACCGCTCTTATCCTGTAAGGGTTACAGAATATTGGCTGCTGGGTCTTCTAGTGATTCAACACCTTTCAGCAGCGGCCGAAGCTCTTCGGTTTTTTCTGTGGAGAGCTCACAGCTTTAACAGAGATATCAGATATGTCTGCTGAGTGAACAAGCAGAGATAATGGCCTATAATATGAATCAGATGTACTTGAAGACATTCCTTTAGCCTGACATTCCTTTTCAGACCAGACAATTCACTTCAATTCTTCCACCCAACAAAGCCAAAAATTCTCCCTTGGGACTTTTAACCCTCACCTCCATGCTTATATCCAGGAGTAGGAGGAATAATGTGGCTGGATTTTTACCTAAAGCCAAGTTATGCATAAACATGAGCTGTAAAATGGCTCCTCCCTCCCTCCCTCCTAACCCCGCTTAACCTGTGAATGGCTCTGTCAGGCTGTGCCAGCTATTCCTGAGTCTCTGCTTTGTGCAACCAATTCAGCTGCTATAAAAACGTCAGATATTCAGCCCATCAAGTGGTATATGAGATAATGACGTAAACTGTTCTCATGGCGGGTTGGAGGAGTTGCTGCCTTCCAGCTCGTGCTAAATTCTGCTTTGTTCATGTAACAGCTCACATCCAGATGATCACCAGGGAAACCATACTAACTCTGTGTGAGTCAGACCGAGACCGATCGCGTGAACTTATTGCAGGACCGCTATTGTTTCTTCTGTTGTACATGTTCACATATTTATCGTAAACCTTCTTTGTTAGTGTCTCTCTTGTCAGTGTAGATATGGAGACTGGTAAGAGTGTGTGCAGCACGCCTGCCACGTCGAGGGTGTGACCTGGAAGCAAAATGTTGTGCGGAGGAAGGGGTCAGTGCCTACGAGGTCAAAGATGCCTCACAGCAGGCGATGTGAGATTGAAAGGTAAGGACATGATAAATGAGTTCACCTGGCATGACACATCCAAAAGTAAGAGTCCTGTTCTCCAAGATTAAGAGTCCTTGCTGTTTCCTGGCAATATTGCCTAAGAACTTAATTTCAGCACTTCTGCACTTTTGAATGTTATGCACCTATAAATAATTTCATGAATTTATCCTCACTAATCCTCGATGTAAGAATGGACACAGCTCGCCCAGACTAAACATGTGTTCATCTCCCTACTCTAAAACTTCAAATTCAGTTCATGATCATTGATAATCAGTCAGAATTTTGCAGTGACTGTAATACACCAGGCTTACTTCAGAACCTCATTCGTTCTGTGGAGAAGTTTGCTGAGGGGAGGCTGAGAGAGCTGGAACATATCCTGTACCCTGGAGCCTCTGGCTGATGTGGGATCAGGCCCTCCTGCTGTATGTGTGGCGGTGATTAACAATGCCATAAAGGCTGGGCATATTTCAGCCTGGTTGGCTTTTGCGAGGCAGCCACATACGCCCCCAATCCAACGCCCCCCTCCCCATCCCACGGAGGTACCGGTACGGTATACCGCGCTCAGCCAATACAGTGGAGTATATATATGCTGCATTAGGTAACACTACACTGACAATGTGTCAGCAGTCATACTGCAAGATGGTTGGCACAAAGGGCTGCCGATCAGGAACTACACGGAAGAAATTCTTTGTTAATGGCCATCCTGAGTGAGCTCATACTGAGTGAGTAGCAAGCTGTCCAGGATGAGCTTCCCCAACATTGTGGTATTTTTCCTCATTCTTCATCGAGGGAGAGGCAGTTAAAAGCCTTCATCAAGCCTTCATCACTTCACTGAATGTTCACTTTTGGCCAGCAGAATGGTGCATAACAGGAGAGAGGTCCAGCAGTAGCAGGAAAATGGGGTTCTTAACACAGTATCTTTCAGAGGAAGAGACTGTGACCCAGACTTCTTATTAATTCAGTGTCAGAGTTGATATTCATCTCCGCAGCCCAGAATGGACAAGGAATGCAAATGACTCTCACACGTGCCAGCTGTGACCATTCCCTTTCTCTATCTCTATCTCGCTCTCCCACTCTCTCTCTCCATCTCTCTCTGTCTCTCCCTCTGCCACTCTTTCTCTCTCTCTCTCTCTCTCTCTATTTCCACTGTTGTCTCTATCTTGCTCTCCTACTCTCTTTCTTCTACTCTTTTTCTATTTCCATTTTCCACTCTCTATCTCACTCTCCCACTCTCTCTTTCTCGGTCTCCCACTTTTTCTTTTTCTATCTCTATCTCGATCTGCCACTCTCTCCTTCTCTATTTTCCACTCTCTCTTTATGTTGCTCTCCCATTCTCTCTCTCTCTTTAACTATCTCACTCTCCCACTTTCTCTTCCTCTCTTCCTCTCTTACTATCTCACTTTCCCGCTCTCTCTCTGTCTAATCATAAAGCCTGCAATGTAAAAGAACATGATATTAGTCAGTAAATAATTTAGTCATATTTCTCTACGTTTATTGGCTACTATGACCAGTGTTAGATTATTAATCTGTCTGTTTAAATAGAGATTATGAGAGAGAGAATTCAAAGAACATTTGTATATATTGTTTATTATGTGAGATTATTATTTTCTGTCAGGATATATCATAGCACAGACAACAGCAAAATATTAAGGATGCAGGAGTGAACGCGCACATACACACACACACACACACACATACACACACACAATTCTTTCCATCATTTTCACTCCAAAGTTCTGCCCCCCCAACACACATCAGATTGTGAACCACACAGTGGCTTTAAGGGAAACGAACACACACTGGCACCACATGGAAGAAATGATCTCGCCCTCATCCCCAACTCTTCCTGCTTTCCCTGCAGGAAGAACCCAGCGATCCGTCACGCTCCGGATGGGCGGCAGAGGGGAGAGGCGCCGTCAGCGGGAGGATCCAGGCCTGTCAGGCTCATACAGGGACGGGAGCTCTGCAGCTCCACCCTCTCACCCACACCCATGCCCACACCCGCACAGACACTCACACCCGCACAGACACCCACACCCATACAGACACCCATGTCCACACACACACCCACACAGACACCCACACCCGCACAGACACCCACACAGACACCCACTCCCACACCCGCACAGACACCCACGTCTACACACAGCCACACACACACCCACACAGACACCCACATCCACACACACACTCCCACACCCGCACAGACACCCACACAGACACCCACACCCGCACAGACACCCACATCCACACACACACTCCCACACCCGCACAGACACCCACGCCAACACCCGCACAGACACCCACATCCACACACACACTCCCATACCCGCACAGACACCCACACAGACACCCATGCCCACACCCACACAGCCACCCACGTCCACACCCACACACACACAACCACGCAGATTCCCCTGCGCATAGTGTGGAGGCGGCTCCCTTGTTCTCACAAAACCGCCTCCAGGAAGGAGGCCAGTGATGGAGGGAGGAGCAGGTGTTAGCAGAGAGAATCGGGGTGCGTGCTGTTCTGGGATCTGAGCTCCTGATAGAAAACTGGGAGATATGAATCCCAGGTGTCTGCTGGAGGCTTCAGTGAGAGTAGCAGTTGGTTTCGTAATGAATCCATGGACCTCTCTGACCAGTATTCATGTTTTTATATGTATGCATCTGCAAGAGTGTCTTGCACACAATTACACTGTTAAATGTCTTATGCAAATGTGTTAGATTATGATTTGGGATCAGTTTTTACCTTTCAATAGAAAAGATATAAACACACCTGATCCTACATCTGCATTTTTGCCCTAAGATGGTTAACACATGCAGGCCCATGATCACTAGTCCATAACTTTGATGCTAAAGCCATTGGCCACGCCACCCCACCTGAACCGACTAATTGGCATATTTGCAAAATTTGTTCTGTAACCAGAACAGAAGTGGGTTGAAACCAAACTCCAGGTAGGCACCTCCCCATGAGCATAACTTTGTTACCATGTCAACAGCAAGAACACAGAACACTGTTCCAGATAAACAAAAGGCCTCTCTCCCCAGGAAGTGTCCGAGTGTGTTTTCTAGCCAAGCCTGATGACAAAACTCCTAACGCTGTCTTGCTCAGGCCAAGGGGTAGGGGTGGGGGTGGAGGGTTGGCCAGCCATGCATGCCCAGCCTGGGGCGTGAGATCCTTGCTCCCACATTGGCTCCTGCCAAACCCCTGGAGCACAATCAATATCCAGGCAGCAAAAAAGGGGTGAGACTGGGATACAAGCGTGTGGTGAAAGTGAGAAAGCAAGAGAGATAGAGAAACAAAAAGGACAGACTAAAGGAAATGTAAGAATGAAAAGAACAGGAGACATGTCTTCCCTGGCCGGGGAGCTGAGGGTCTCGCCTTAAGTTGACAACTGCCCAGGTCCCCGAAGGGACACTGGTGACATAAAAAAAACCCGGCAAGGCTGCTTTCTCCCTGCTGGCCTTGGACAGCTGACTGGCGTGAGAGGTGTAAAGAAAGTGCCTCCAGAGGTCCCTTGTTTTGACTCCAGTCCTCGACATCTTTAATCTGTCACAAGAACACCACACTGTCCAGACATCAAAACCACACGCCCATTTGGTCTCAGATGCCTACGTAATCATTATCTGACTTCAGCGTTGTCACGTAATCTAAATATATGCAGATATACCCTACCGAGGCTGGCTATATCCTCACTCGCTGCAGTAGCGAGAGACGCCTGAGACTGCAGTTCATCGTGGGCTGTATGTAAAGAGAGCAGAGGCAAGGAGAGAAGCTTTCTGACAGGCAGACAGGACAGGTGGGGATGTGGAGGTGAGTGTTCAGCTCCTGCTCTGAGCCTTTTGAAGGTTTCCACGTTTTTTCCTCCCTTTCCCCCTCTTGGTTGGCAGTTCGCAGACCCTATGGAGGGACGTTGTGTATCCAGTGAGACCAGCTGAAGGGTTCTATCGCTCATTCCAGCCAAAAGAGGTTCTATGTATTTAATGTTTTGCCAAGCAAAGAGAAAAACTCGCTTCCACTGAACCCGAAGTTCAGAAGCTGAACAGCATTTCACTTCGACGGCAAGAACTACGCCGACAGCAGTGTTTCCAGGTCGGGACTAATGAGAAGCTTTCTCGATTGGGAGGGAGACACCCGGGAGCGATTTGGCATGCTGGGCGTCTCTCTGAGGTGCTCTGTCACGCCTCCATCACATCGGGGGATGCCGTGGTGGTCCCGACCCCAATTTCGTCCCCTCTGCCTGGGGCGGTCTCCGTCGGCTAGCTCTTCGTGAGTTATCTCCCTCCCGCACCTCCTGCCACCCCAGAGGAGCTGCCTCATGCGATCAGGGAGGGCGGGAGAAAGGGGGCGGGAGCAGGCACGGCACGAGGCTGAACTACGCCACTCCTGCACACCTCCACTCTAAAGGTGGAGGACCTGGGCGTGGCTTAGAGTTTACCCCACTCAAATACACCTGTTCTACTCATTAGTAAGAAACCAATCAGGAACAGTGGAAGTTAATAATGATAATAATATTAACCTCTAGTTCCCCCTACAGGGTCCTTTGACCTGCCTCGGCAATCTAGAATGGTGCACAAATAACCAAAGAATGATGAGCTGCTATGTTAACGTTCAAACCTCATGTCAAACGCAACCCAATTTCTCTGAAAGACCAGCTGAACATTAAAAAAAAATCGGCAAGAGCTTCTTTCAGACATAGAACGGCACTACACGTCCACTTGACCTCGTTCCAAAGAAGAACACTCCTTTATCAAAGAAATATCTTCATTCGCCTCATCTGCTTCCAAGGCTTTTGTGGCCTCCTAGTGGGTCTGATCATGGATAATGTTCTTGCTTGCTGGTATGCTGTGCTCAGACAGGTCAGTTAAGGCTGTGACGTAAAGGCTGTATTTGCCCAAGGAAGCGTTAGCAGGTGAGGACTCATGTCTGAACATTTCTGGTCCCTCTGCTGCAGGTGGTAAAGATGTGTAAACAGAATATGTTGCAGTCCAGAAATGGGCAGTGACTCTCACAGTTTCTGTTCTCTCCTGCGCATCTAATTTAGATTCATTTATTGTACATATAGTATCCCTATTTTAGGAGATCCTGAAACATCCTGGAAGGACTTGGACTAATTAACAGAATTTTACCTAAAAATGTTATAGTCTGTAGGTGTTTTTGGTTGGTTTTTGATTGGATGCAAAGAAGGAGCTGTCAGTTACTGCCTGATGCCTGCGACACACACAAACACACACACATCATCCTTGGTGCCAGCCCTTGTTCCAGCGCCTGGGTATCGGGCTCCGAGTACTGCCTCCTGAGTATCACGGCTTGGGTATTAGGCCCAAGGTATCTGACCCTGAGTATCAGGCCCTGGGTATCTGGCCCTGTGTATCAGGCCCTGAGTATCTGGCCCTGGGTATCACACCCTGGGTACTAGCTCCTGGGTATCAGGCCCTGAGTATCTGGCTCTGGCTATATGGCCCTGAGTATCTGGCCCTGGGTGTCAGGCCTTGGTATCTGGCCCTGGGTATTACACCCTGGGTAATGGCTCCGGGGTATCTGGCCCTGGGTACTGGCTCCTGGGTATCAGGTGAGGCTTATAATGGAGCCATTTGTAGTTACTTTTTGTTTCCATGCATGTCTTCACTAAGCGAGACACATTCACTAGAGCTCTGCTTGGACTGACCTACTTGGTCAGACAAAAACAATCCCCTCTGTGGTCTTCATAGTTACAAGATAATGCATTCAGTGAACCTTGAGACATTTGAAGTGTCTTTGCCACATGATATATATATATATTTTTTTTTAATTTTTTTTTATTGCCTTAGCACAGTGTAAATTTAACCTCCTGTGGAAAGTTAATACAATGTAACCTGAACGATGTTCATGTGAGTGAGTTGTTTTGACCAAAGAAGGAAAAGTTACGTTAATAAAATAAAATGTAATTCTAATTGTTTTTTTCGTGGCTCGGCCGCGATCAGAGCAGTTACGACTCTTCCGTACGCTTGAGGACTCGCCTCACTTCTGCCGTCGGCAGCGCGTCATCAATACAGACGTCTGACCCAGTTCCACGTGCAGCCTGTGGCACCCTGCTTCACAGATGAGGTGGCACACTTTGGATCGCGCGCAGTTTTTTTGGGGGTTTTTTTTTTTATCTCCGCACGTTCCTTTTTTCATCGCCGTGGTACAAGGTAATCCTCATCGCTCTCTTCTGTGCACCAGACTTTGTCTCCAAAAATCTTCAGGCTTCTTTTTGGTACATTTCAGATGGAACACCAGCGGTCTGAGGCCTCTGGGGTAACGTTGGTACAGTCTCCTCTTCATGGTGGTCTTTTGACTCATCTATCTCTCCAACGGTTTTTCTTCATGATTAAAAATATTCTTGGGCCATCTACCGCTGTGGTCTACTCTGGGCTGCAACCTTTCTTGTGCATAAACTAATGAGCAAACTGCTAACAGAGATACAACTGGTCAACCAACGGTCTGATTGCTTATGACCCCGTAAAGCTTAAAAAAACAGCACATCCTGCATGGTTCATCTGATATAAACATACATTCACTTAGATTACAACTGGCGCTTGGCCCTTTACATTTGTAGTCAGGGTTTCATTTGACATACAATGTCTGAAACACTGAGCCAAAACTGCAAATTGTAGTAATGTTCAAACCTTCTACTGTCTGCTACACATTATCTTAAACGAGTTCAGTCCTTTCAACTTGTAGTTCTCATGAGACCCACACGGGGGAATTATATATCCAAGGATAAAGACAGATATTTTTTTTTATTTCTTTTTCCAGATTTGAATATCGTCTCAATCATAGCCGATTATTCTGCCTGGAATAAGATCCGCGCATTACAGTGAGGTTTCACATGAATTTCTGTAGTTGAACGCTTCGTTGCCATAAAATATGTCAGCACAGACCTTAAAATAGACTACAAAAGCATTCTGAGTCCGATTGTACTTGGAGGCCCTCAGTGGAGACAGCAGGTAGGTGAAACGTTGCTATTAGCACCCAAAGGCTCATTCAAAAACACAGTTTATTTTTCCATTAGAACAGCGAGTCACAGTGGGGTCACAGCGACCCTCTACAGAGAACACGTTGATTTATTCACATTTGCACATAATACATATGCACATTCACGCAGGCCAGCACACACAAGCATACACACACACACACAAACACACACGTGCACATCATACACACACACACACACACGTGCACATCGTACACACACACACACACCACCCATGCACATCATACACACACATAAACACACACGTGCACATCATACACACACACACACAACCCATGCACATCATACACACACACACACACGTGCACATCATACACACACACACACAACCCATGCACATCATACACACACACACAACCCGTGCACATCTTACACACGCAAACCCCCCCATACACATCATACATGCATGCTAAAAATAAATGTTCCACAAAAGTAAGTTTACAGTAATACAGATAGTTGGGAAAGGGGATGGATGGATGGGTGGATGGGTGGATGGATGGATTAAGACTATTAAGAATTATATATGGGTGAACAAATTAATATTCAGATGTAAATAGCCACATTGCATTGAAAGTTAAAGCAGAGATATAGTTATAGATTTTTTTTTCTTTTCTTTTCTCTTTAAAACTTTTTCATCCTTTTAAGAGATGCTTGATCACTTTTTAAGCACAAAGCTATTTGAATTGTGCTTTCTGAATTGTGTGCACTAAGCATGGATCTTTTGATAAAAAAAAAAATATGAAAATCAATAAAAGAAAACGGTGCAGACTACACTTACACGTAGAAACATACATCCACAATCACACACAAATAAACAGAAGAATATTTACTACAGCAATGTGGACAGTGAGGAGAGAGCAGTGGGATGTGGAATATTGATTATCAAGCAGGAATGAGTATGTATGTATGAGTATGATGTATGAGTATGTATGGATGATTATGATGAGTATGTATGTATGAGTATGATGTATGAGTATGTA
>JAOXYF010000005.1:2380567-2394499 GCA_028565775.1 Sternarchorhynchus goeldii
TATGGATGATTATGATGAGTATGTATGTATGAGTATGATGTATGAGTATGTATGGATGATTATGATGAGTATGTATGGATGAGAATGATGTATGAGTATGTATGGATGAGTAGGTATGGATGAGTATGATGTATGAGTATGTATGTATGGATGAGTATGTATGGATGAGTATGTATGGATGAAAGGATGAATGAGTACATGTGTAGAAATCGGGCAATACTATATTGAAATTTTAACTTTTAAGAAAAGAGATATCCTTACAGAAAAAAGTGATTTATTGGCATTGTATCAGTTTGAATAAAGTTACTTAATATTTTGCCCACCATAATCAGGACCCTTGAGTTAAAATAAAGCACTAGTCACTAAAGAGAAACATGCAAATTCAAGAGTGGGAGAGGATTGTGATTGCTCAGTTCAAGAGAGACATCAGCTCGACAACAATATATAATTGTTCCATAATTACCTCTAAATTATGAAAGCTGAGAACTCTTTTCACAGTTTAGATACAGAGTGTTAATTTTCTGACCGCCTCCAGCTGCTTTCCCCTGTTGTTCCATGTTCAGCTCAATGCACCCAGACGCCTGCAGAGGGAGACAGTGAGCCCACTTATTCTACAGCTTCTGGCAGGCTGTTCAGCCACATGCCACAGCAATCTTTTTTTCTTTTTTTTTACTTCCCTCTCAGAAAAAGAATGTTTGTGTGGATTTGTGTCATGTGGCATGTGGCATTCCAAATCAATTCCATGCTAGAAAAATCCCTTTCTGAAAGTTATGATTGCTCTTTTGTTGTAAGGCAAACGTGTGTAACCACCGGGAAAGTGAACCCAGTGAGGCGCCACTCGCAGGACGGGCGACGGCACAAGGCCAGTCGTCACAAGTTTTCTTTTATGTCCGCCGATATTTTACACATTGGATCGTGCACAGCCGGTGAAGCAATGGCAACGTAAGAGAAAGGATAAATGTCGAGTGAACGTGGCCGCACCGATCCGCGCGGCAGGGAAGGGGAGGGGCCAGCTGTCCTCGCGGAGCGTCCCCTGCAGCGTTTGATCCAACGTGGAAGTGATGAAGGCACGGGCCTGGAGGAGGGCGCTGAAAATGACGCGAATGAAAATTAAAAGGCCGCGTCTGGCTGTCAGCTCAGCAAGGGCCTGGGGTTAATCAGAGAGAGAGAGAGAAAGAGAGAGAGAGAGAGAGAGAGAGAGAGAGCTCTATTCATACCAAAGGACACAGGGACATCAGAGCTTTCTGAAGTGGCTTGGCTGCTCAGAGTTCAGAGGACCTTATGGAGCACAATTCATCTGTTAGTCAGCTGCAGTCCGCAAGTGCCAAAATGTATGCGTGCGTGCGTGAGTGTGTGTGTGCTTGTTTCAATACCAATCTCCACTCAAGCAGAATCACTACTTTGTCAATGAAACTACAAGCACTTCACTTAATCACTAATTAATTTTTTGCCGCTTGCCAGAACATGAGATACATCCTTTGAGAGTATTGTGTACCTTGGTTAAAAGTGCCATTATTAGACATTATTTTGAATAATTTGGCCGTAAGCAAAAAAAAAAAAAACAGGAAGTCCCGAGTGTTCGTCCGCAATTTGTGTATTCATAATTTATACGTTACTGCCCTCTTGTGGTAAGAATACGAACTGCAATCATGGCATCATTAACTCAGTACATGTCCCACCACTTGTGCGCAGGACAGTAAGAGGCATTTTTCCAGACACATATTACTTCTAGTCATTTATGCTATCTTGGGGGGATATTTTCCAGTGACACACATTTACAGTCCAGGTCCAGGATTAATCACTGTTAATTAATTGCTAATTAATTAATCTTTAAAAATTAGCTCTAAGGTCCAGTCTGGCATGAGGGTTTTTTTTGGGAGGAGGGGTTCTCATAGCTAACTCCCCATGTAGTAGGTCTGTAATGACAGAGCCACTCATCAAGGAGATAAAAGGCTACACAAGCTTCATTCACAAGCTCTCATTCCTTGGAGATTCCCAGTACTGCTTTAAAACATAATGGCCACCCAGCATCTCAATGCAGTCCTGGTCCAGAGTGGGTGTATAGAATGATGTACGAAGAAACTGGAAAATACGGTCCTTTAGATAAAATAAAAGTGGCACGACAGTGCCTCCTACTGGTAAGGGACAACACAACACGTGTGTTGACCATCATTTGGCCAAAGATTACGCGCTGGGGAAGTGGCAAACCACAGCTAATGGTGAGATTGTTATATGACATTTACTACATTTGGATTGTTGTGAGGTTAATAAACTTTATGAATACTTTATAAATAGCAATTAGCTGTTCCTACAGGACTGCGTTAATGGAGATGCGCTACCAGTGCTGGGTCCACCAGATGGCGCTGCTGAGGTATTGAGCGTGCCATGATTACTGCACTTCAGCCCAGGCCTCACTGGTCCTGATCAGGGTTTTCTGCCTCCTCTCTCACCAAAGCCTGTAAGAGGGGGGTAATTTGTCCTGCTTGGTCAGCTCCAGCTGACCAAGCATCTTCAGCATCTGGACTCAGCATGAGGTAGAGGTGGAGCAGTTCTGGGGTTAAGTGCCTTGCACAGCTCTGGGCCATGTTATTTTAACCCCGCATTTGCCCGTGGTCTTTCGCCAGGCTGCTGTTCGAAGCCAAGCCCTGGGGAAAATGAGGGTGTCGCGCTGCGCCCCTCCCTGAGACATTTGGGGGTTTACTGCCTCAGAGAAGGACCTGGGACCAGCAGTCAGAGGAAGGAACCTTGAACCTACTGAGCTCTTGAGTCCCAGGCCAACAACCCTATCGCCCACTAGGAAATTAAACTGGTGACCCTGTGGATCTATCAGGTTTCAGTTTGCGGTGTGAAGGCGTAACCTGCTAAGCCACTGTCAAGTGCTTTGAGCATTTAGAGACAGTTGTTGATTGACTGATATAATAACACACTTGTGTTTACAACTTTCCTCCTCTCCACAGTGGCCATTTAGTGATGTTTGACATGGAGGCCATTTTGAGCCAGGGCAAGACCATTAGTCTCTCTTTTCACATTTTTGCAATGGGATGTTTTGTTTCCTATTTTTCTCATTTCCATTTGCCCATTTTTCATATGTTAAACTTTTTTCCTGCTAGTTAAAACTATTAATTATCCCTTTGTCGATATCGTAAAACAGAATAATAAAAAATATGGGTTAAGAAGTGTTTAAAAAATAAAACATTTTTCTCATTTAACACCATCTTATTCTGTTGTGGTTTCCACCACAGAAACAGAAAATCAGCAAGTTTAGCCCCAACTGTTTTAATCATTTTAAGTTAAAAACTTCTGCATTAAATACGCTTGTTAAACCAGTCACTCCTACCAACCACTTAAACACCCAATAATCGAAAAGGATATAGGGCTAGATGAACAGAGATGTGGGTCGAGTCCCAGCCAGTCCCATAAGAAAGTTGGAGTTGTTGGCGTCAGCGCTTGGAGCATTAATCTGAACTAGTGTAAAACGAGCTCACTTTTTTCTGGGCTCAGATCGGTGGCGTTCTGCACTGATACAGCTGTGACAGAGCACATACATAAAGAAAAAAGATCTCCACAGCAAGCGCTCGTATATCAGAGCTTTGATTTGTATGGTTTTTTCATTTATACGCTTACATTAAAGAACAGAAGATGTTTTTATTTGAGCAACAGATGTAAAAGATTGTTCCAACAAATTACTGTTTAAGAACCTTTTTAAAACCTTATTTGCTGCCATCCTTATTTGGTGTAAACCAGGCCAGTCACTTCTCGTCAGTGATTAACAGGAACGGTCTGAACTTGTTTCGACCCTGAACTTCAAACTGGAAATTCAAGGCGCGCGCCGATATTCGTGTAAACTTCAAAACCGGGCTGAATAAATAGTGGTGTACAGTTAACTGACCACGGGGCTAAAGCGCGAGACATGCCTCCACACATCAAAGGGACCCAGCACAAGTTACGACAGTTCGTCAGGAGGAAGAGCTTTTCGCCGCTGCCAGTGTTTGAAGAGGATCCGTCGTCTCCAATGCGCACAAGCAAACAAACTCGCTTTCAGTCGGACACTGCTTGTTTCCAAAAGCTGCTTTATGGCGAGAGCGTTTTATCCTTCTCTCGGTTTCACTGTCGTTGACGCGCATTACTCTCCGTAATATGTCCGAAAACAAGGTTCTCAGTGTTGTAGTTTTCTTAACGTCAGTGGTTTGTGCGACTTGTTCTCGATTTGATTACGCGGCTACCTTGGATGCGAATGGGAAATACGTGATTAGATGGAAGTTTGATGAAACAACCATCACGTTTGAAATCGATGTGAAAACGAAAGGATACATAGGATTTGGCATATCTCCCAACGGCGCGATGGCTTCATCAGATATTATGATAGGAGGTGTCGCCCACGGGGAACCTTACCTCCATGTAAGCAGAAATGTAACTTTACTGATCGCCACTATCCTCGTCCGTTCCTAGTACTTATATTGTAACAGCATATAATTACATTATTTCGAAAATGTTTCATAATGTGTTTAACCGTATTCCTATTTCCATTGTTAAATTACTTTTTAAAATAGTAATAATTTAAATATATATTTTCACTATAAGTCGGTTTCCTTAATCTAATGCAGTAGTTTTTCTAAAATGAAAATTCTGTGATGCAGATTACACCCAGCAACGCTCAATAAACCCCAACGCTCAATAAACTAAAGAAACTAATTAAAGAACTTCAGTTCTGTATCTGCGGTATCTAAATCAGCTCCCTCTTATTTTGTTTCAAAACAAGTCTTTTTTAACCCTAGTACCTCTCTGTTACTGTTTTTTTACACACTTTTGTAAGCTTATGATAGTAACAGGAGAAGATGCCTGTAAGGCAGCCTTGGCTTTCAGCCTCGGCTCCCGTGTTCTGAGACCCCTCGAGAGAGTCGTCGAAGCAGACTTGCCAACTGCATCTTACTCGCTGCCCCCATCGAAACTGGGAAGGCAGCCCGTCGCGATCTGGACCGGCATGAATCACCGTTCGCCCAGCACCCGAGGACGCCAGCCGGCGCGCCTTGAACAGCTGCCACCCCCTACAGCGCCGATCTCTGCAAGCGGCCAGCATCTCGAAAGCCGCGCGTCTCGGTGAATTCCGGCAACGACTGTTGTAAGGAATACGCTTCTGTTGCTGGATGTGCTCCGGGGGCCGTGGGCCGTGGGACAGGGGGCGTCCAAGTTGATTCTGGTATGCGAAACTGCAGTGAAGTTTCGGCTTGTTTTCGGCCATCTGCGATTCTGTCCTCGGACGGTGGGGTTTGGGGCGGAGCCTGTGGCACTTTTGTTGCAGTCACTCTGACTCACCTGATCCAGCGCATCCAAGCTCTATACTGTACTCTTGCAAGAGCTGAACTGGGAGCTGAACTGGGTGTACTACGTCTAGCCATATGCAGATAAAAGACAGTTCTGCGCCTTGGTCTTTGTGAGGCACCATGGTCCACTGCGCACACCCACATGGCTCTCTGTCAGGGGTCCAAGTGTGGATGCCCTTCTCCTACAAAAGCGCAAGACCCTGTTAGAGTCTGGGGAAACGTCCGGGTGTGTTCATCCACGGACTGTGTTCTCACCTCCCTGGTCTTCCGCTGGTTTTCCGCTTGATTCCATGGAGGGTACATGACAGATGTGTGAACACAAAGCATCAGGTTTTTCCTGCAGACTCCAAAAAGAGTTCAGACAGCTTTGTTGCTTTGTCTCTGAACATTACCAATTTCAGTCTGTGATACAGAGTGACAGGAACTTGTTTTTTTAACGTTTGGCTTTAAACACTTATTTATGATATCCTTTTAAGTGTCCATACCCCTTTTAAGAAATGATTCTGTGATGTCTGTAACACTGATATTACCAGACACTGGGAGGGTTTTCATCCTTGGTGGGCTTCTCGTCGTCTGGCCATTGCATCTTTTCTGGACTGTGGCTGTCAACCATCTTCGTCGTTTTCACAAACGCTTAGCCGTTATTTTTAATGGTTTTTATTAGGTGGTAAACTTAACAAGCCCTGAAAGGCAGTTCTTTTACCACAGCAGTATCTCCTGAGTCCTCAAGTCCTGCCAGTGTGCTTGTCTCTGCTGTCAGGGAGGTTTCACATGCTGTCAAATCTGAGCAGACAAGATTTTTCAGTTGGTTTCTAAATTCTTCCCTCTTGCTCATAGCACCATCGTCAGTCAAACATAACGGAGCCCAAAAATAGCACAAGGCCAGGCCATAACTCGAATCCCTCACATTCTCAAAGATTAAATAATCTGTCTCGGATTACACCATACGCACTTCCCATTTTCTTCCTTGCTGTTGCCATGAAAAAGTACATTTTCTCAACTGAGTTGTGGAGATTTACCAAGACCTTGAACGTTTGCGTTGACTCAACAGTTCTAGGTCCAAACATTCAAACTTTATTCACCTGATCAGGTGTGATCTGGTGTAATATATTCAAATATGCATCTTTCTCTTTTTTCATTGCTTTGGTACATGTCGATAATTGCCCATATCACGCCATAGAATTAAGATTTGCTCTTGTAGGATCTTTTTACCAAAGTGTATCCAGACCTCTGTGGTTTTGAGATTTACTAGAGGATCACATATCCTGGGGCTCAGTAACTGCTGGTTTCTCTGGATTTTTCACACGTTTCTGTCTGGCCCCTGGACTCCTGGCCTGCTGCAGCATTGCAAAAGGATTTTTTTTTTGCCTACAATGAAGTGATTTTTTGATCATTCACCACAGTAGTTTTCCACGGTCTGATGGGTTCTGAAACTCTAAAGTACTTTAATTTCTTCTTAATGACGCACCAAACAGTGGGTTTTAATCTGCCTATAATGAGAAGCAACTAAAAGTGATTTCTTGTGATGTCTTGGACTAATGAAAAGCTTCTTTACTTGAGCTTATCATCACTTTGTCCGACGGCTAAAACATGCTCTCAAAGTAAAATCGGAGTGTGGAATTGAGAGCAGCCTGGAGTTATGAGCACACAGAGACTGCACTGTGACATCTTGGAACACACCTGCCTAATAGAGAACAGCTGTGAAGTCAATTGCCCAAATACAATTCAAAGCCAAGCATACAAAATATTCTGCACGTGCTGAACAGTTTATTTAAAATGGCTGAAAATAGCTTTAAATGAAAGCGGACAGTCTCCAATTTACATCTCACAAATGCTGGACTGCAGAACAAAAGCATAAAAAAAAAAACGCTTCTGTCTTAATCCAGGTGTTGAGAGGCTTTTGTGATTCATCCTGCAGGATTACTTTGTAGACCGGGGCAGGGGTGTCCACAGAGACCCAGTGCAGAGCTACAGGCTGCTGTATGGGAGGGAGAACCACACACACACAGTGCTGGGCTTCAGCAGGGCCCTGCAAACCTGCGACCCCAACGATGGAGCCATCACGGTGGGTGGAGAGGTGCCCTGGAACAGCCCAAGCTCAGGCTGAGAGCCTTTTTTTGTTCGAGCCCATTTGTGTGTAATGTTTTAAGTGATTAGGATGGCAGTTAAAGGCGAAGGGTTAGGTTTAATAGTCACAGCTTTTCTAATGATTTCATTCATATGAAAGCCTACCAAATCACTCTCATTTGTTATTATTCCTATGAATTCATCGTGAAATCGGGTCACCGTATGAGCTAATATTTTAAATTGGTGCTCATAGCTGAATCACCAGAGCTAAATTAGCCTTTACACTGCTCATTTGGCTCCATTTTGCTTCTGTAGTCTCTTTCCAAATGAAGCCTGTGAGAGTTTAGCACTTTAGTGCTTTTGCTATGAAGCATGTAGAAGTATTTCCCAACTGGCCCTCAATGGGAATGACATGCAGTTAGACACTGAGTGTGAACGTACTAGAGTGCATTTCCTGCCTGCCGCATTGAAGTGTTCCTTCACTTGTTATGGGAAACTACATTTCTCTAATGAGAATTTAAACCAGTAAGTCATTATGTTACTTATGCAGGATGCCTGTGATCAACACAAAGAGATTATATCAGGGAAAGAGAGATAGTGTAGGCTCCGGTTTGGCTGAACAAGGACATGATGAAGGCATTTCAAGTCAAGAAAGTGACTGTGCTCTCCAGGACAGTACAGTCCGGGTAATCTGGGCATATCATGATGAAGACGTCGGTCCGTCTGGGCCAGTGTACCACGGTGCGGACAGAGGGAGGAAGAGCTTACGTCTGCTCAACCCTGGGACCAGCACGAACGTTCCACCCAGAACCTCAACCTTTGACCTGCGAAACGTTAACGTGAGTTACACGAACAAGGTCAGCTAGAAAGAATTAGGCAACAAAATGTCTAATAATTATTTAAAGAAATATCAAAATGTTCCTCAAATGTGCCGAGTGTTTGGGTTTTAAAAGTAGCTTGGAGGTTAAACACTTCTAATTACAGGGCATCTGCTTTCCACCCAAGACAGGTTCCAGTGCCTCATACGGACACAACGTACTGGTGTCAGATGCTTAAAATGCCAGAGGTGCACAGCAAGCATCATATAATTAGAGTAAGTATTCCAGTCTTCTTCACATTAATGCATTCACACTCACCATATAATAAAACACAGTGCTTAGATTCCATTTGCTGTGGTTTTTTCACCAACATCTGAAAGACAGAAGTTTCTTTGAGGGAAAATGAATACCTTGCTTGAATAAAAGAGATTGTTAAATTTTCTTGCCTGTAATTTTCATCACTTTCAGAAATTTTATAAAACGTGCATAATCTCAACAAGCTAACCGCACTACCTAGCTGTGTGGCTGGTAGCTATTTTCACTAGCCTTCATCCAGCCTCTTTTCTTAATATCTACGAATGTTCTGTAGTTCTGTATCTGTTCTGGAGGAGAATTTCTGGAGAGCTTCATTACTAAATTGCATATCAGAGGCAGCAGAAGAAGCTTTGATTTGTATTCCTTTGTAGTATGCTATTCTCTGGCTTGTGAATTAGAATTTGCCCTGTAATTTCTCTGTCTCTCTCTCTATCTCTCTCTCAGTGTTATTAATGTCTGTTCTGAAGCTCACCTGCTTATTATAACTTCAGGAGATGCTATTTTTAGATGAAACATCACTTAAAGTATAATGTTACACCCATGATTAAGCAATCGTTCCTGAAGCAGAAATCCTTTAAAAAATGAATGAGTAAAAGCAGAGAGATTTTCATCAGACAACATAAACAAAAAGACAAACATGTTTTGTCAGGTTTATGTACATTTTACGATTAGCGAGGCCTGGATTCAGAGTGGCCATCGACTTCAAGAGTGAAGAATTTGTGAAAGAATTCCTCACTGTTGCCTTGACTATAGTCGCTTATTATTAGACAATCACCCAGCACTTTAGCTACGGCCATACAGTAGAGTACAGAGGAAGGCTGTTGGACACACCATGACTGCAGTCCATTCAGTAGCTGTTGGGCTGAGCAGAGAGTTTGCTTCACATAATCGGCCTTTTACTGGGAGACAGTAAGAGGGTCTCTCTGCAGCTTTTCAGGGTACAGTGATTCTTTTTGGGTACACGTTTATTACCTTAAAAACTCCAAAGCATATTCTTAAAGTCTTAAAGGCATTAAGTCAAAGGCAAGCTGTTTTGTCTTAGATACTCTGTCCAGGTATGATATGGACAACTACTCACATTTTCTACAAGCATGTTACCAATGAGCTGCATGATATGACATGGCTCCTCCCACTGAGCCTGGGGTACCATGCCAACTGGACCTCTCAGGCCTCCATAAGATAATGAAAAGCGTACCGGTTAAAATGGCCACGTTTATTCTTGGAGGACTAGTAAAGAAATCTGTTGATGCACTTTAATTGTTATTATATTACGTACGTGTGGAATTCCTGACTACGCTTTTATCCGTATTTCTGTTAATATGCGGTTTAACATACGCAGTACAATCGGTACTCTTATTACAGGATTACAGATATTCCTTTTGTTGTTTGCTGTAATTACATCTCAACCTTTTATTTCATTAAAGCCCATATTCAAGTGTCAGGCTTCATAAAAAAAATACAACCCTTTATGTTGAAGCAAACTTGATGTAGCACGTAGAAGTAATTGCGGCACTGTGAACCGGAAGAATGTCCTCCGTGGACACCGGCGGCGCTTTGATGTGCGTTGCTTTTATTACTCTCCAGTTGCGCGTTTGTCTTTTCTGATCCATCAGGTTTTTAAGCCTCGAACTGAAACTGCTCCCCATGCGTGAGCAAGACGAAAGCAAGGGAAATAAACGCAACGCCGTAATATTTATCCGCCTGCCGCGAGCATTCCACTCCCCCGAGCGAGAAACACTCCGGAGATGGCCGCGTCCACCTGCCAGAGAGGCTTTTATTAAGAATTCCTGCTCCAATAGAAAAGAAATTCCCTTGCTGGGATGTGGAAACTAATCACAGAATCCTATATTTCCTGTCCATAAGCACTGAGGTCCAGCTATAGGCCACACACTTGGCCTTTGTCTTTCCCCAGAACACAAAAACTCTCTCAGCTCACACAGGGAATATACTGTCTGAATATCGCTTACCTAATGTCTGTGTGTTATCGTGCAAGCTGTCATGCCTGGGCAGAATAGTGTGACTCTAGGCAGTGTTTAATGTCTGTATTTTGTAATTTTGCGGAGAAAAGTGAACTTCTAATATATATTCACAATCTGGAATGACTGAAGTGCCCATGCCGACAGAGTGAGAAACCAAAATGAAAGTAACGGCAAAGATGTTTAATAAACAAATGTAAAAAAAACAGATGACAGAGTAAAAATGAAATTACATGAGTAAATATGCACGGAACAAACAAGCTACAGGGAAACGGGCATAGTGAAACTATAATAGTCAAGGAAAACATATTCCAAAGGAAACCATCAATGACTGTCGCTACTAGGCAAAGGAAAATAATGACAGAGAATTGAGAAAGGAAAAATGATACTGGCCAATTGAAATAACAGGGGAAAGAACCGAAAGGAGTGCGAATACATGCGGAAACTGCCAGAACAATGGAAAGCAGATGGTAAATGTAACGTATATGAACATCGACACAGGATAACCAGAGCCGAACAGCACCGAAGGACGGCGAGGAGAGAAAGGAACGATAACCATAAGGAAGGCGAGATTAAGGGCAGAACCACAAGAGGGACGCGATACGAATTAAACCGAGAGAGCGAGAGAGAACCTGAAACGAATTAAAATATAAGTAGAGCTGACGAGAACCGAACGAAAACAGAAACACAAACAATAATCAGCCCCGAAGGAGGAACAACACAGAGTAAATACTGAGACTAATAAAGGCCTTAATACAGATCAGGTGGAAGCGACTGGAGCCATGGAAACCAAAACGAATGGATCTAAATAGACTAAACTGACATGGCGCCAAATAGTCAAGGAAACCGCGACACCAGCGGAGGGGAATCACGACAGCGTTGACTGTCAGTTTAAGAAGTACTGTTATTAAAGCTTCACCCTTACATTTGTGGAATGTGATACATGTGAAATATAAGTGTATGTGAAAATAAAAAACTGTTAGTCATTAGTCATCATTAGTTCCATTTTAACCTTTAATTATCTTAATTTGTTGGTATTTCCATAAAGCATTTTCAGTTCATCCACACATTTATCAAATCAATGGCAGCCCTTTAAGAGACTCTATAGGAAGCCTTTTAGGAGAAGGATGTCCCAGTGCCCTCCACGTTCCCAGCAAGTTCTTCTCTCACGCCCCGGCCACCTCTGTTCTGGTGTCAGATCGAGCCGCTGCTCCAGCAGGGCCACAGGGACCTAGTGCACCACATCCTCCTGTACCAGTGCGACAGCACTCTGACCGAAACTGAGGTGCACACCAGCCACGAGTGCTTCCACCCCAACATGCCCGACTCCTTCCTCACCTGCGAGACCGTCATCTTCGCCTGGGCCATCGGCGGAGAGGTGAGTGATGCTCGGTAGTGGGAATCTTACCAAAAAAAAAACCCCAAAAAAGGCAAATATGATTCTGAAATTAAAATCCGTTGAATTTACTCATTTGTGCCATGAACATTTGGTCCACATGAATTGGCTCCGTATACTTTTTTCCTGCTTAAACTCTAGGTTCAAATATTAATTTATTTAGATATAGTCTAATGTATTCAATAGTGCCATTTGTTTAAATGACACTGTCTATCATGCATGTTGGAGCTATTCGTAATTGGCTGTTATCTGATTTCTCAAGCTTAAAAGAGTGAGTAAGCTCATCCATTGCAGGGATACACTTACCCTCCACATGTGGGACTGTCGATAGGAACTGCGGCTGATCCAGTCTATGTGCTTATGGAAGTTCACTACGACAATCCCACCTTACAAACAGGTACAGAAACATTATCTTGGCTTCAGATGCAACTCGTACACTTCAGCCAAACTGCTCAAACACTGGCAGTTTGTACAAAGAGATCCTTTGCTGGTTGCTGTCCATTGTACGTTCCTGGACAGTGAATTTTCCAAGAACCGATGTACACAAATATCGAGCCAAACATAAATGCAACCTAGATACATTGGAGAAGGGTGCATCGAATTGTGCTGGAAAATGGAGCTGAACAAAGCCATAAATGTATCAGCACGTGAAAATGAAACGTAGATAAATCTCATCCGGATGTATTCCCAGTATGAGATGTGTGTGACAACATATGTAGCCCCTGATGTAAGGCTTGGCGTCTGCCTTTTCCCGCTTCTCTCAGGACTGCTGGATAGCTCAGGCCTGCGGCTCTACTACACATCACAACTGAGGAGCTATGATGCAGGCGTCATGGAGACGGGCATCTGGGTCAGCCTCTACCACATGCTGCCTCCTGGCATGCAGATGTATGTCACCGAGGGACACTGCACCCAGGAGTGTCTGCAGGAGGTAGCAAACGTCTCCCAGACTCCCAGATGCTCCCACGTACCATCTTAAATCGCCACGCACAGAAATCACACTGTTTTGTATGAGACATAAACTAGTCTGTTAGCTGTTTACACAGATCACAATCCAAATTACAGTCCAGATTGCGAATGTCACTTGACTGGACTTGCTCATAAAACAACTTTGGAGAAGAAGTGAAATCTTATGTGTCCTTACAAATACATTTTAATTTCTCAATATTTTATTTAAAGTTAGCTATTGAGTGGAGTTTCACTTAAAGTTAACATTTATATATGAATTAGTCCTTCAGATAGGGTGAAGCTTTTTTTATCAGTTTCTGAATGCAGTAGAAGACAGTTACAGCTAAAGCTGTAATTGATGTCACAGTTCTTGTTAACTTCACCAATGGAGTCCACCGCCTTACATTCACTCTCATATCTGTGTTCAAGTGTTCCACCAAGTCCCAAAACTGCACAGCTGACAGACAGAGGACCCCTTTATCATAGAGAGTAATCAAGATTGTTTAACACAGACATACTCTGTACAAGTTTTTATTTGCTGATTAGAAAGCACACAGCCATCTCATGGACTATTTTTGTTCCAGGGAAGCTATTTTACTGATTGCTGTCGGGATGTAAAAACAGTTTAACCAACTTAAGCAAAATGTTCTTTAAAAAAAAAAACAATACAGCTTTACAGCTGTTTATAGCAGCTTTGAAATCAGCTGCCTGATTAGATCCGGTTTCCCTCTCACCCCCCAGTCTCTGGAGAAGGAGATGCCCAGTGGCATCCGGGTGTTCGCTGTCTTACTCCATGCCCACCTGGCTGGCAGGGCAGTGAGGACCAGGCACATTCGAGGCCTGGTTGAACTGCCTCCCTTGGCCTCGGACAACAACTTCGACTTCAACTTCCAGGAGTTCCAGCCTCTCAGTCCCGAGCGGCTGCTTCTGCCCGTGTGTGTCCGATTTCTGTTTGTTCATGGTTTATATAACTATTTATAATATAGCACATGCATGTCTCAATTTTTGTGAAGTTATAATGCTATAGTCTGTATTAATAGCATTCTATATATATATATATATATATATATATATATATATACACACACACA
>JAOXYF010000005.1:2408082-2437256 GCA_028565775.1 Sternarchorhynchus goeldii
TATATAATGGACACTGCTCTCATTTTCTCATCTTTATGGCTTTATAAACTTGGATAATAATGTTACTGTTCTCCTAAGAAACTGGCACTGGCACCAAGCAACTGGTCACCTGTGTGCTTGTCATTCTGACTGAGGATCTTACAGAATTGTTTTTTGTTTGGTGCTCCTACATGAGGGTAGTGCTTGATGAGTACTGTCATCTATTTTCTTCAAATTAGTTTTTTTGTTCATGAGTTTGTTCAGTATTTGAGTGCAGTTTAATAGCTGTGTGTGAGTGTGTGATCCCAGCTCATCCCACCTCATCCCAGTCCATCCCATCCCCATTGAAGCTCATCCCATCTCATTGCACCATCCTGCTTTTCCAGCATCAAATGCTGACCTCAAGCTCATTCCAAACCCTACAGACTTCCTGGAGCTGGATGTTTTACTCATTCCAGCTAAGACCAGTTTTTCTTTGACACATATGAAGCCATTTCCACAGTCACAGGACATTCTGGGTCCGATTTCTTTCGGAAACACTTGGTCAGGCTTTGTGCTGTCGTTTCGTTTGTTTGGATTATGTAGTGGATTATGGCTGTTGTCATCTGATCTCCGGGTTACGTTGTTACTGTTTAATTTCTTCTTGCTTTCCTTTCATCTTTGTTGCATGGTTTTGGCTAGTACTGCTAAACACATTAAAGCTGGTGCATGTTTAACAAAACTGTTAAAAAAAACATTGTTACTCTACTATTATACATAGAGGTGTTGTTTAACAACTGTGTTCTGACTGAGCCCAGAAAATGTTATTGTGGTTTAACACTACAGGTGAAATACCTGTGTGCCTTACACATGTTGGTAATTCTGCCCGAAGCTATGCATAAAATACGCATCTGATATAGCTGTCTGGATAGTAGCGTGCAGGATGTGGGGGTAGGTGGAGGTGGAGGTGGGGTTAGGGTTAGGGTTAAGGTCAGGCCACTGCAGGCAACGATGAGTGAAAGCAACTATGAAAAACAGAGGGTTGGGAGGTGAGGTGGTGTGGGGTGGGGTGTGGAGGAGTTGTTCAGTATGGCGAGGATTCCTCTCTCGTCTGTGTGGAATGTGAAGGATTCGGGGTGCCTGCGTTAGTGACGCACGGACTTAGTAGCAGACCAGGAAAAAAACATCATTTCCTGTCGCCATGTGCTGTGTTTTTCCCTCACCTCCACTCTTTGCTCAGTGTCAATCACTCACAAACACACACACACAGATGCACACACAGACAGATGCACACACACCTACATACACAGACACGCACTTACATACACATGTACAAATACACACACCCACACACATGCTGATATGCTTTCACATACACATACATGCGGGCACACACGCACACAAACGCACATACATATACCAACACACACACACACACACGTTGTTCTTATCCCAGCATAACTTGACTGGGATAAGAAGTTGAAACACTCACACTCACACTGAGCCCCTTTATGGAGCTGTAAAATAAAGCAGTAGCCAGTGGCTCAGAACCAGTGTGATATATATGTGCCATAAACACTGGATATGGATTTCTACTAGTGATGTCACTGTGGGTTGCATAAAAGGAAATGCAAAAAAAAAAGAAGAAGAACCCAGAGTTAGGAAAGGACAGAGAGTGAAGAGGTAAACAGACTCTCTGCCCAGAGAGTGAAATCATCTCTCCCCGCGTAAGACCATTACTGCATCTGTTGCCATGACAACAGACACTGTTTGTTGTTCAAATTAGACGGTACAGTGCAGAGCTGAAACGGTGTGTGGTTTTGCTCAGGATTCAGGATCAGCGTTCCTTAGCGAATCGCACATCGTCCTCAAGGAATGAAAACCAAGCCCTGCTCTCGGATCAGTTAAAAACATTTTAGCCCTAACAACTAGTCCCATTCAGGTCCTCCACCAGTGTACATAAACCACTACCCTCCTTGCACCTCTTCCAAACAGCAGTTCAGTCATGACAGCAATATTCAGTTCACTCATTCCCTAATTACCAGGGTGACATGACAGTCTGAGTTACTGCTATAGCAGCAGTTGTCATGGCAGACGTTTTCAAGGAAGTCCCGATTGGTCTACGATCCAAGGGTCACATCCCGTCACAGTTCCTGCTCAGTCAAACACTACTGTGTTACTCTTTGACAGGGGAGTAACACAGTAATGTCCTCAGAGTGACATTGCAAATCTAATGCTTCGAAGCATAAGGGAATAAGGGAATAAGGGCACAAGGGAATAAGAGCATAAGGGAATAAGGGAATAGGGGTATAAACACATAAGGGAACAATGCTATTGCAAGAGCAGAAAGACATGTCCTAGCTGGCCAACCCTACATACACACACACACACACACACACTCACAAACACAGGATGTGTATGTTCTGTCCACTGTATGTGAAAATGAGGAACCCAGTAGTGCTGCCAGAATGTGCACCTTTATGTCACTTTTTATGAAGACACGTAGCAGAAAAGACCTACATTATTGTTTCATTAACACTGTGGAAAACTGATGAAGAAAGGGATTATGGGACATGATGTTCCAGGTTGCCTACCATGCAAGACCCTAGACTGATTCACTTCAAAGGTCAAGGTCATAAACACTTCTCCACAGGCAATGTGAGCCACCGATGTTTAGGTGACCCAGAACACATGTAGAGTGGATTTGGCTGGAGTAGGTATGTATGTACGCTGATCAGTAGTGTATGGGGTTCTGCTGCAGGTGTGCTAACTAAAACAGTTAGGGGTCAAGGGTGAGATTTTGGGGGTTAGGGGTCAAAAGTGCAGCAGAAACAAAGAGCAGGAGGTAACCAGCTCTCTCTGCTTCTCTCTCCCTCTGTCTCTCACATATACACAGATGTACACATACACTATAATGTGCAAACTCTGCCAAGGTGCCTCTGTGACTCCAGCTCTCAAACACACACACACACACACACACACACACACACACCCTCGTTCACATGCTCCTTCCTGACGTGTATGCACCCACACACACCCTGCCGGTAGTGCTAGCCGTATTTACTCACAGTCACTTGTTACTTTCGTCACGTAAAGCTCACTTACTAACGCAGACTACCTTGTTTCCGTTTCTCCATTACCCCATCTCTCTCTCCATCTCTCTCTTGCAGAAGCAGGCTGGGAGATCACCAGTGAACACTTTGGAGAAGTGAGGACACGCTGATTGATTACAGATTCCAAAGTCTGCTGTACTGTACTGTACTGTACTGTATGCATCCTCACAGGTGAAGCTCCTGATCTGGGAACAGTGTTTACAAGTCATAACCTAACATATGCTGTCATGTGGGCACGGGTTCCTGACCCTCAAAGCTCCTTCTCAGAGCCATTTTCTACTCCAGCTCTGGTCTGTTTCCCCATACTGGAGTAGGTCCCTCTTAGAGCTGGAACCTGAGGTTATTTACGGCACTTTGTTTATTCCGCATCGAAAAATGTCGTCTCTCTTCTCAAACCAGTTTGAGCCGACGCGCTGCTGGACATGAAGCCTCGGCTTCAAAAGATATTTTTAATGAGGTGGTCAATGGTTGGTTGCACAAACATTCTAAAGTAGCTTAGGAAAACAGGTTCTAGACCAAGAGAGAGAGAGGGATAGCGAAGGATGGAGAGAGGGATAGAGAGAGAGAGAGAGAGAGAGAGAGAGAGAGAGAGAGGCCTTCTTATGTCCAGTGGAATGTTCACTAGGTCCAATCTCCACACTCACTCTCTCTCTCTCTCTCACACACACACACACACACACACATATGCACACCCACACACAGTCACACAGGAGTTCTTTGTAACCACTGACTGACCACACGGTACATCGAACTGCTCTGGAATTCTAAGCCTGTTTGAATTGTAGCATGCAGAACCTGTTTATTTTCTTTTAAATGTTTTAGCCTTGCGTGTGTGTGTGTGTGTGTGTATGTGTGTGTGTGTGTGTGTGTGTGTGTGTGTCTGTAGGGGTCACTTTACCTGTTATCCAATGAACCGCACAAAGTAAAATAGATAGAGTACTAATTAACTTCCTCAAATACATTTTGAGGAGGTTAAATATGAACTGTTCTGATTTTTCATTTTGAAGTTTTGTTTTCACCACAGAGCAAATAGTATTTAACGAACATCTTAACGAAAAGAAATTCCTTTGGGGTCATGACCTGAGGTGTGTTTTATATCATCTTCACAACCTACATGATACTAAATAAAAAAGAATGAGCTGAGATCAAGGTTCTTATAAGCTGTGAAATATAAATGTGCTTTATAAACATTCATTTTATCCCTTGTGACAGGCAAGATTGTTTTAAACAGGTTCTGAATAAAGTCTGAAGACTGTACTCAGACTGTGGCAGTGTGTAGGACTCGCAAGTGGTTTGTGGTTTGTTTGAAGTCTTCTTTCCTCGGAAGACAATGTGTTTGAACCCAGCAACTGAGGTTTTCTGACCGGACCCCACACTGGGCCTCAGGACAGCTGGACAACCAGAAGGTTCATCTTGTGCTCTGGCGATAGTGAAAGCAGTCAATGTGAGTTTTCCCACCTGTGAGGACCGAACGGAGAATGGAGGGAAAGTGATTAGAGGCCCCTCACAAGCTTAGTGTGGATCATCCACTGGAAAGAAGATGTGATGAAATGTTGTATCAGGTGCCAGAGCAGAGGAAATGCTCTCTCCCTCTCTCTCTCTCCCTCTCTCTCTCCCTCTCTGTCTCTCTCTCTCTCTCACACACACACAATCTTTACCAAATACAAGCTTAACAAAATCAGTAACATTAACAGACACACACACATACACACACACACACACATACACACAAATAGCTGGATTTGTTCAGGTGATAGGCAGCACTCATCTAAGAGCGGAGGCCTGTCTGGCTGATCCAGGGCCTCGTAGCTATTTCAGGTGTCTGGAACATGGACCGGCTGCTCCTGACGTAAACGCTGTTTTAAACTCTGCTTATGATAAATGTGGCAGCAGTTACATACCACCCGTGCTAAGCTCATCTTTGGCAGTCCGTCCCAAACAATGACTTCACCCCCTCTTCGCCGCTTCAGGAAGACGGTCTGTGTGTGGTATGTGTGTGTGTGTGTGTGTGTGTATGTCACAAGAGCTATGGTTATGTGTCAGACAGTGGGCTATGTGTCAGACAGTTTTTAAAATCGAGCTAAATTTTGGCCTTGAGAGTTTAATGATGCATGATGGAGGAATGCTTGGCATCTTTGCTAGCGCAGTGCTCTGCTAGGTCTGTGTTCTCCAGCTAGTCTGTCTACACATTAGGTCTGTGTTCTCCAGCTAGTGTACACATTAGGTCTACGCACAGCCCCGCGTCTCTCTTCCTCCAGCCACGATCAATCAGCTGCACGGCCAAGAACAAAGGAAGTGGTCAGAAGCACTTCTGGCGAATAAAGTCTTCCTTTAATCTGCAATGGAGATTAAACACCAGCATGTTCCGGTCCAGAGCGTGTGTTAAGGCCAGATGATGTGTTTTTGAGGAGGTGAGGCTCTCCACAAGGCTTGTGTTTTTCCCATCGGGCCCTCAACCTGAGAGAAACTGCTGGACATCATGCAGGCCAAGTTGGAACGTCTGTCCTTGGCTTAAACAGCTCCAGCGGCGGTCGCTGCAAACATCCATGTCCTTCAGTGAGGTCCCCGTGCCCACCCCTGTTCTGCTCCAAATGCCCCAAAGAAAAGTTATCATAGCCAAAACACATCCCCTGGTTCCGGAGATGCTGTTTACCCAGCACAGACTTCCAACAGACCCATCAGAAACCCTGTCTAGTCTGGTCTGGGTCTGACCTGGGTCTGGCCACTATGTATTTCTTCCAAATCTCCTTGTCCAGATATTCCCTAATGCAGAACGACTAATTGCTTTTCCTGATTACTAAAACCAGGATCAACGTTTTTAGTCAAATCTGCAGTGGTGAAGTTAACATGTCGTTTGGTTTAACTACAAATGATCCTCTTGGTTGCTTCTTGCTAAGTATATTCAAAACATTAATCTTACCATAAGAACACTGTGTAAGTGCTGGTGAAGAAGCAATATGCTGTGACTCCAAACAAGACTACCTTTTAATCTCAATAAAATCATTTCTGGACCCACCCAGACTAATCGCATCCAAAGCAGTTTGACTTGGTGGAGTGCTTCTCTGAACAGTGAGTGTTTTACTGCAGCTTTCTGGAGCGTAGCGTGTCTGCTGTGGGGAGGGTCCACACAAACGCAGGTTCTGTGACGCAGGACAGCAAAATGTGGACAGCTTTCAGAGTGGCTCTGTGTGTGTGTGTGTGTGTGTGTGTGTGTGTGTGTGTGTGTGTGTGTGTGAGCTTTCACTGAGGTGCTTACTGATGTGTTCCATGAGCTGAGCAGACTGAATATTACCACCTCGGCTATCAGGAGACAGGACTAGACACGGTAAAAATTCACTGCAAGAACAATTCCAGTCTTCTCACCCTTTTGATGCCTTTCCCAGAAAGTCTGCAGCTACTTCACCCCCTTAAAAAATATGTGAGAATCAGATCCAGCTCCTTCCCGCCTTTATTTACAGACCCTCTGGAACTGATTTAGATAAAGCCTGAAACGCACGAGCACAGTTGAAAGCGAGAGGGTATTTCCCAGCCTTTCTGCTGACCTCAGCTCACGGTACCCACCCGTGGGTCAAAGACATCACCACGGAGGCATGCGCATGCATACACACACACGCACTAACGGGGGCGAACTCCAGCCCGGCGGTGCACCCGCGAGGCTCGAAACCATCGGGTTAGCAGATTCGTGGACCGATTGCCACACACCTCAGCCAAACTAACGGGGAGTGGGATTTCAAAACTGAGCCCACACCTAATGACTCACTCACTCCACCCACCCAATGGGAACCATGAAATGGTAAGGGGTTTTGCAGCTTGATGGAGAATTCACCCCGGTCAAGCGTGTCAGTTCTAACATACTACAGCCTCCTTACTGCAAGTGCATTAGTTCTGTCGATGGGATTTATGATCCACCTAAGATAAATGCAACTTTCCAACTGCACAAGACACAGAACCCATAACAGCTATATGAAACGTTTAGCTGTATGAACAGTATTTATTAGATGAATGCCTAATGGGTAAATGAATGAGATGAGCTCTTGGTTTTATTCAAGATCTGAATCCCCAACCCATATGACCTGGAGAAACTCCACTTGGAAGAAGATCAAGCAGTGATGTAATAAGCAGTGACATCATAAACACCTTCCCGATCAGCGGTGAAATCAAGGAAAAGCTTGATGTAATAATTTTACCCATGAGCATTCTCAACTCTGGTACTTTGTCTCTGACACTGTTAAAACATGTCACTGCTTTTCACTCAAAAAAAAAAAAGCAGGTACAGCCAGTGCCAAAGACAGCTGGCGCAAAAGGTGTGAATGGCATCAAGGTCTAGTAATCGCCCCCCCCCCCACCACCCCTCAAAGGTCATGCAGGGGTCACACAGGGGGCTCTATCTGACACTCTGACCTACATGATGTCATAAAATTGCTTGCAGTCGTCCGTCATGCTGAGCTAAATCTGTTGCCGGGTTACACACAGGGCCTGAACCCTGAACACTAGACGAAGCGTGTTTCCACAGGCCAGGTCTCTAACATATGCAGGGAGGATGTGGGGGGGGTTTGGACCGCAACCTTGCGTCCGAGGGGGGAGGGGCTAACTCCCTCTCGCCCCACCGACGTGTGTGGCTCCGGGGAAGACAGCGGCCTCTGGACCGCCAATGCTTTGTTACAGCTGTTGCTTGGATACAGCAGCACGGTGTGGCCAAACAGATGATGGAAAGGATAGTTTGATGGTGCCGATGTTAGTAGCGGTGGTCACACTCAGGCAAAAATCATTTCCGATTTTTCAGGTGGCCTGGTTTATTCTCATTCTTTTTGACCACCTGGTGTCTTTTTGCTTTGGTTGGTGTCATTAACAATGAACTGCTAAAATCCCCAACAGAAAGGTGCACATCTACTCTCACACACATATTTACACATATACTCTCACACACACATTTACACATATACTCTCACACACATACTTACACATATACTCTCACACACATACTTACACATATACTCTCACACGTATAAACTCTCACACAGATACTTACACATATACTCTCACACATATATACATATACTCTCATACACATATGCATATACTCTCACACATATATACATATACTCTCATACACATATGCATATACTCTCACACAGATAGATACAAATATACTCTCACACACATATATACTCAATCTCATATACATATACTCTCACACACATGCACATATACTCTCACACATATTTTCACCACCTTCTTGAACCCATTCACTTCTGCTTTTGTGTCCTAATGCCACACACGGAGTTACAAAGCCTCGCCTAACCAAAGTTCTGTTTGAGCTTAACAACCACCACAGAAATATATACATACACACATCTGTGTGTACACACACACACACCAGGGATAACTAGCAGAATCAAGATGCACACACACTACACTAATCCTTGTAAACCATAAAAACCACAACAACTATATTGTTACATTATAACCTCTACCATTCACAATATGAATTCAGGGTCGCTTTTAAATAAATATATAGACTATGCAGATCCTGGTCAACAGTCAAAGCATATGTTCAATACTCTCTCTCTCCCTCTCTCTCTTTCTCACACACACACTTAAACACACACACAGGCCAGTACTTGTTGAATTCCCCATAAGCTGAACTGCCTTGAGTTGGAGTTGAACTGAATGTCTGACGGCTTTATTCAGGGTAGCTCGAGCCCTAGAACACACAGTAGTCTCCCCGGAAATGAGTGCATCCTCGGGCTTTAACACTCCACTCTGGAGCCAACGCAACACGATCCTCTTAAGCACCAAACCAAGGTGCATACGCAGCTGTGCAATATAGCGTCATGTGCAGTATGGATTTTACTGAGAGCAAAAAGAATGAAATGGCTAAGCTGTGTGATTATCCTCTTGAAGACTGGGATGCTATATGTCCATCCATGGACTTCTGATATGTGTAGACACTGAGAATGTGTTAGCTTCTCCTATCTGACTCCTGATCCTGTATTAAAAGAGTCTGAGTGTTCCTATAAGTCCTGGCATGGGAAGGAGGGGGGGGGGGTCTGTGTGAGGAGTGGGCTGAAGTGGGGGTGCGGTTGTATGAGCCCCGCTGGAGAGGAAATTCCTCCCGTGGGCTGTTCCCACACCTGCACAAACAGACCGTGCTGTCCGGAGAGAAGCCCTCGCCAACGCCCTGCTCCAAGCTGCCGGGCTCAAAGCCCGAAGGATCACCAAGCTGCCAGCCCTCTTACAGAAACACACACACACACACACACACACACACACACACACGTACATATGATTGTCAGACTGCACGAGGGATAAATCTGCTGAGGAAACGCACTTCGGCATCAAGTTAATCTGTGTTGAATTTTGTTTCTCCGTGTGTCAAAATTCAACACATTCTAGCAGAAGGTCTGCTGCCTCTTAAGAACAACTCCTTGTTTAACACTCAGTAAAACCTCATTTGCTAGCATTGCCTTTTTCTTTGCTATTCTAATTTGACCGCTAACATGAAGTCATGATAGCTGGATGTAAAAGGCAGACAAAACACATAAGCTTGTAGTTAAAAGAATTTTGACGTCAGGAGCTCTGGCATGAGATGAGTGCTGGTTTCTTCTTCATGGCTCCTCAGTCTCTTTGTCTGATCCCCTTCTCTCCAGGCTCACTCTCTCCAGTCTCACTCTCTCCAGTCTCCCTCTCTCCAGGCTCTCTATCTCTCTAGTCTCCTTCTCTCCAATCTTTCTCTCCAATCTCTCTCTCAAGGCTCCCTCTCTCCAGTACCCTTCTTTCCAGTCTCCCCTCCCCAGTCTATCTATTCAGTCTCTCACCAGTCTCCTTCTCTCCAGTCCCACTCTCTTCAGTCTCTCTCTCTGTCCAGTCTTCCTCACTCCAGTCTCTCTTTCCAGCCCCTCTCCAGTCTCTCTCTATTCTCCTTCTCTCCAGTCTCTCACTACAGTCTCCTTCTTTCTGGTGTCCTTCTCTACAGTCTCTCTCTAAAGTCTCCTTCTCTTTAGTACTACTCTCTCTAGTCTCCATCTCTCCAGTCTCTCTTTCCAGTCTCCCCTCTCCAGTCTCTCTCTCTCCACTCTCCCCTCCAGTCTCCTTTCCCATTTCCCTTTTTCTCCAGTCCCTCTTTTACTTTTTTCTTCTGTTATGTCTTTCTCAGCAAGGTCTGCTGTGACCAATTACTTCCCTCCAGTCCATCTGGTTTTATTCCCAGCAGCTCCTTCATCTCAGCTCCTCTGGATCGGTTTGCTCCTGGCATGAGTGAAGGCCATTGGAGGAGAGGGGTGGGGAGTTGAGGCAGCCTAGAGCAAAGTGGGAATTCTGGCACTGTCCGCAAAGATCCAGAGCCCAGAAGAAGGCGAACAGGTGTGCAGATGGAGATGTTCTTCTCCAGCTGCATCTGGTCCTCTTCACTGTGAACCCTCTGTCATTCTCATCTGTCTCTCAGGTCTGTCATTTACTTGCTTAGCACCTACTGCCTGGCAGCTTGTGTTCTGGACTTGTGTCCTGAACATCTGTACTTAATGTCCTGAACATCTGTACTTAATGTAGTTGTGATAAAAAAAAATTATCTCTGTCTACATTTGTCTGTCTTTATGACTGTATATGTGCCTATCTATCCGTCCATCTATCCATCCATCCATCTCATTGATCCATATTCTCTCCCTCTCCCCCTCCCCCCCCCTCTCTCTCTCCTTCTCTCGCTCTCTCTCTCTCTCATGCTCCTTGTCTATCTCCCTCTCTCTATATGGGTTTTTTTTATGGTGAGATAAGTCAACATGGCTGCTACGGTACAGAGGGGAAAGTAAACACAAGCATACCACTCTCACGTCACTGTGCCTGAATTAGAATCTGAATTAGGGACCCCCTGCACAGTCTAACCTTCAAAACAATGTTAATAAGACCAGGACACTGGTCTACTGCATGAAACATGATGACCAAGCAAGCACTGCTGTGGCCTCTAACAAGATTCATCCATAAACTGAGAGCACCTAAAGCCAATTACTGAATGTTATATATTTTTGTATAATTGCACACTTTTGTGCGCATGCCTGTTTGTGCGAAAGTGTTTTCGACCACATAAACAGTCTGATCTTTCCCCAAAAGCCTTCAGCTGCAACCAAGAGGACCTGCATTCAGGATAGCACTGCATTAATATGACATTTAGACATTCTCCCGCATTCCCAACCACTAAAAACAAGGACCTGTGTTCTTGTCTAACGCCATGTCCCAGAGTTCCAAAGCCAGAGGTGTTGGTATGTCTGTCAGAGGGCCTGAACATGGTGGGTCTCTCTGGGCTCTGAGCTCAGGGAACAGGACCTCAGTGTGCAGAGGCTCTAGGGCTATAAACCAGCCACAGAGCATCACACATATGCACAATCCAGCCAGTATTACCCCCCCCCCCTCCCCGGTGAGCTCTGCTGCCGTAGCCTGGCCCTGAGTGTCACGAACCTGTTACCGTTCCCATTACCACCTACATTACTACCCTGTTACCATTCTCGTTACCACCCACATTACTACCCTGTTACCATTCTCGTTACCACCCACATTACTACCCTGCCCCCTGCCCCCCCCATTACCACCCACATTACTAAACTGCTACCACTCACATTACTCTCGTTTTCACCCCCGTTAGGAACAAATTATTGAGGGTAAACTCATCATTCATATTCATGATTGTAAGCTAATTGAATTGGTCTAATAGAGTTTGTCTGTTTTTTTTGTTTTTTTTTAAACAGGCGTTACATCCTGCGATATCCACATAAGGATCACAATGGAAATAAATCTTTGAGCTCTTCATATTTTGGAATGTAAGTATCATAATCAAATTTAACAGTTACTCAAGAATTACATAATGGTGAGCTTGTTACCTAATCTCAAGATATTGTATGAGATATTCCTGTTCTTATGCTGGGTCCCAGATAACTGTAAAAATATAAAGTGAGTTTAATTTGCCAGTACCTTCAAGACATTCAATCAACAGAGCTTCTCCCAAAGAGCTGTAGACATACTCTAAACTGGTTTCTTCTCATTTCCTGCCTTACATAATTTCTATGAAATATCTCTTTGTAGTGAGTTGAACAATGAATAATCATTTACAGTTCAATTGGTGATCTGTCCAATATCTATGAATAAATATGGGAAAATAGAAACCACAGCTGTGAGTTATGGCTTTGGAACTATCTAAATCATAACTCAAACAAGGTCTTTTTCCTCCTGGATGCTGGTGTTCTCACACTGTTGGAAAAGTCTGGCTGTGAAGAAGGTCTTTTATTTTGCCTTTTGTTGTCTCACCAGTCCACACACACACACACACACACACTCACACACACACACACACACACACACTCACACACACACACACACACAGAGAGACTCTCCTGTCTTTTCCACTGTCTAAGCTTCTCTTGAGATCTAGAGAACAAATGGAACTGAGACAAACTCAGATGCTGTAACCCCCCCCCCCCCCAATCCTCTCTCTGTCTCTGTCTCCTTAGATATCCGTCTTGGCCTTCCCAGCTCACTGATCTCTGCGTACGAGAGGAAACCGTTGTGCAAGCATTTTGTCCACACATGGTCTCTGGGCAGAGAAAGAGACAAACCTCAACGTTCAACGTTCAGCATACAAAGGGGGCTTTGTCTGGCCCAAAAATGAGGGAAAGGGGGGTTGGTCTGGCTTTCACAGACAGGTGACTAGCCTTGGCTGACGGCTTATCCAGGCTTTCTGGACACTAAGGATGACTCATCTCTGGACACTTATGACAAGTCGTCTCTGCACAGTCAGGAGGACTTGTCTGTGGATAATCAGGACGCATCCAGCAGCCGCCTGCCAGACGCATCAGACGGAGAGAGCTGGATTCCAACTGGCCCTTGTAATCCAGATCTGTTTATATCATCTCTTATCATTTATCACTCATAGCTAGATTACAGCCATACCATGTTATCCAAACCTTACATAATCTCTTGTGTAAGCACTTATCACTCAGAACTGGATTTCTGCCACACTATGTAATCCAGATTTTTTTACATAATCTTATATTACTTATTTATTAGTCCTGATGGGTCATAGCATAACAATGCATAACAATGACAGCATAACTATTCAGCCTGGGCTGTGAGAGAAGTTCAAAGCAGGTTAAATTATGTAAAACATACATACTCTGCATGTTTGAATAAATTGCAGTTTATTTAAAATTTAATAAACCTGGATCAAGTCAATCAAGATAGAAATACCAAAACAGTCCAATGGTGCGCCATTTTTAACCTTCTAGGAAAAAACTCCGGTGTGTTAAGTCTGGATGAACTGGAGCAAAACTATTGGCCATCTATGGAGTGTGTCAGTCAGAAGGTTCCTTCCCAGAGTCTTCCACTTATACCGGATCCTTTGGGAGAAGGGTTAATCGGCGTATTTAAGGCCCACACTACTGGAACAGATGTTGGCTGGGCAGCTGCTTCATGGGGCCGCAGAAGGTGCGTGTGATACATCTGCTTTGTTTATCCAGGAGGGAAGAGGCACCTGGGACGTAACATTCGTGCCCTCACATGGACAGGTCAAACACCACACACTCAATGCTCATTCATGTTCTTCCTCTCCCCCTGTGTGTGTATGTGTGTTATGTGTGTGCGTTTTGTGTGTGTTGTGTTTGGGGGTGCATATTTTGTGCAGGTGGGCACGTGTCTGCAAGACTGCACCTCATCAGTCAGCAGGTGGAAAAATCCCACCCTCATGGGACCACGCTGTTGAGAACTTTCCATGATGAAATAGTCCACTTTCCACTCCCAGCTTTCATTCTTGACAAGGGTGTTTGTTGGTTTACTAACTGCTGATTTAGCCTCTTTTTTTGGCATTCAGTATTTACATTTGTTAAACATAGATTTAAATATGTAACCTTTAACACTGTGTGTGACACTAAAAAAGTATTTCAGCATTAAAACATCCATCTTTTTCAAGAGCGAGTTTGTAGTAAACGATCAGTGCTAAGTGGGTGTCACTTTGAAGTCTCTAATACATTAAGTAAGTCGGTAAGTTGCCATAGTGAATGGGAGACACAGACAGCAGGATGAGTCTGATGAAGGCGTTTAATTGGATGAATGGAGTTAATCCAAGAGAAACTGTCAAAACACATAGCATGGTGAAAGTCATTCAGTCAGGGTAAGTCCAGGGAAATCCAAGACAATGGGCAAAACTGACTGTATGTAGTGAAACATTAGACAACAAGCTGATCGGTAACCCAAGGTTCAGAAAGACACATCGCAATAGATATATGTAAGGCCTCGTCGAGACTTACTGTGCGAGTTAATGCAGGTCTTCATGGGTCTCTCAGTGAGCTGCAGGTGTAGGTAATAATCCATGGACAGGGCAAGACAAGCCTAGGGCGGGGCCAAGGCTAGACTGGGGCGTGGCCAAAGGAGGAGAGGGGAATCCTGAGACAGAGGCTCCAACACTAGACCCTCCAAAACAGACACACTTAAAATACTGTGGGAGAAGAACGTTAGTCTGATTTTAGCTAGGAGACAACACAAGCAGGAAAAGTGCTTTTGTAACTTCAGGATGAAGTTACCGGCTGCCATGCTCCACTGACCCAGCTGTTAGTCACTTACTCTAATATCAGCCCCAAATGGACAATATAATTGTATGGGTCTGTCATCTGTAGAAATCAATTATGCTTTCAGGCAAGCTCTGCTCTTTTAAAGACCAGTAACTTTCATAATAAAAAGTATTTTAAAAAAAAGTATTTACATAATAAAAAAAACAAGTAATGCACATACAGAATATCTGTACACTACTGTAACAGTTCTTAATCTAAATATAACTTCAGTGAACAAAGAAAAAGAGAGACCTGTAACCTTTGTAATAAAAGCACTTTTTTGGACCATCTTCTTAGGACCATCTTGCAGGTCGAAACAAGATAGATTCCTCTTGTTCCAGAGAGCCCAGAGGCTTGGACACAGGTGATGACATGCTGATTAGTGTTTGTTTCGAGAGAGGCAAGGCTGAGATCTCACCTCTGATATGATACAAACACAAAGATATGAGAATATCTGAACAGGGGTCTGCAGGAGGCTTTTTTATGGTGAACTCACCAGTGTTGAATACAACTCCTCCGCAACTGTTCATGGTTTCTCCACCAAAGGGAGTCAAAGTGTGCAGACATGACTAGCATACAGCTCATATGATGTACTGACAGAGCAAACGACTGGTGTCTCTTCAGACTGACTCAAGTTCTAAATCTAAAATAAAACATGGATAAACCAGTACCAGTGCTTGGATTAAAAGCCTATCAGAACTTGCCAGAACCAGAGATCCATTGTTCCTTGGACCACTTCTGAAAAGTCTCTCAGTACACGAGAGGACAGTATTTGTGTCTTCTGTTGTGTATAATTTGGAGCTGGTTTGCTGAGGAGAGCTGTTAACTATTGCCAAAACCCAATGCCTGTGGCCACAGCAGATAGAGGTTTACTGAGGTCTGACTACACAGGTTTTTTGAATACAAAGTTTTTTTGTCCTTCCCCATAATGTCATTATGCATAAATCATGGCTAGAAAATATGAAACGATTTTCCAGCCGACTTGGGCAAATCTTTTGGAGGAGTCATGGCTGAAAGGGTCATGGCTGCTCTCGAAGTGTTTGATGTTTTTTTTTCTCGTTCCCTCAAACTCATCGGCCGAGTTCTGCCGTTTCCCGAACATCGCACAATTAGTTAGCATTAAGCCGCGTTCCTGGTAACACCCTGAAGTGTACACAGTCCTGACTATCACATCTCTCCCGACTCAGCTCCCGCTGGCTGGAGTGTAGATCAAAGCTAAAAAGGAGAGCACATGCACCATGTTAACGAGCCGGGTTCGTTTAGCTACATCTAGAACGACTGGGGAGGGGGAGGGGGTTGTTGTTGTATGCTTCCTGCATGATGATCAGTGTTACCATTGTGTGTGGGGGGGGTGCTCTCTCTCTCATACAATTATCAGACAGTAACACTTAACCACAGTGTTATTTAAAGAGTTATGGTGGGTTTCGAGCTTTACACAAGGGCCGTTATCTTTGTTATCTTTGTTATCTTTGACACAAAGCCATCCAAGTGTTGCTGTCTGATAAGTATAAAAACATCCACGGAGCTCTAAAAACAAAGCTTATCTTCTAAAATCAAATTGTATCTTCTGAAAACAAAGCTTATCTTCTAAAACAAAATATAGGCATTCAAACCAGCATACACACACTCATGTGTGTGTGTGTGTGTGTGTGTGTGTGTGTGTGTGTGTGTGAGTGCAATTGTACACCATAGCCCAGCAGTGTCCATATTTCTAATCCTTATCCTAACACCCTTGTACAAGTTCATCCATACCTTTGGTGGCACCACATCAGAATATTAAAAAAGTGTGTTGGAAAAAGCTTTTCGGGGTGGTACATCTGCAATTCAAAGTCGGATTCTGAACCCTGACCCCTTCTGAAGCCAACCCCCCCCCCCCCCGTTCCCATGTCACCCTCTACCCTGTTGATCATTGGTTACTTTCTGACCACAATTCCACTGCTAGCCAGATATATGGGAACCATTCACAGCATTAGCACTGACTTGGTGGGTAAAAGAGTCATAAGTGCACATGGTCATAGGTGTTTGTTAGATTTATCAGGCACATCTGTGTTGCAGGTCAGTACCACTGCTGGGTGAAAAAAATAGCAAGCCAACACCAGAACTGTGGTCTGAAAGAAACTATTAATGAAGGGATAGAATATTGTTTACACAACATGATGATTTTATTTAAACCTATGCTTATTTGTTCAGTTATTACATGGTTCATGATTTATCTTGCTAGTTGTAGTTGTTTCAGAGCTGTTTCAAATGCAGTGTGCTGGAATAAAGAACCAAAACAACAAACACAAAAAATTGTGTGAATGTCCAGTTACTCACAGAGTCCATTTTCACCCCTTCACATCTCCTGTAAGGTACATCCTCTTGGTTCCCGCGAGTGTTGCGGCTGGAAGTCATTACGTATTTCTGGGTCAGCGTTTATGAGGCATTCCCAGGATCAGAGCTGGCCGTGTTAAGATCGCCTGGCGGGTATCGAAGAAGACAGTATTTATGAGCTTCAAAAACTGATTTCAAAAGGCCTCCCCCTCATTCCCCCTCAGTTGCTCACAAAGCGAAGTCACATGCCCTGTGTCAGGGACCAGGGAGTCCATCGTAGGTCTGTGCCCACACTGCTTGGGCCCTCTGGCCTGGAAGCGGCTGGAAGCTGCATACTATCCGATGCTCTGAGGAATACCAAACAAGGACCAGGAACGACGAGCTTAAGCAGAACCCACCTGACAGTAAAAATCGTCCTGCAGAACTAGCGTGAGGAGAGGCGGGGGAGGTGCGGCAGCAAGACTGAGCGGTGCATAGGGATGAAGGCACGCCGAATGGATGCGGACGCAAGAATCGAGACCAACCAAAACATGCCATTCTAAAATTAGGCTGCACTGAAAGCGCGGTGGGCATCGGAACCCAAAAACCCGCGGAATTATACATCAAACCCAAATTCCTCTAATGTTCAGCACCTGCACACATTAAAGTGAAAGAGAGAGAGAGAGAGAGAGAGAGAGAAAGGATAGACTGTGACTACTCGGCAAATAAACCAGAACACCTGAAAGTCTGTCAGGGCAGGCTGGAGCTCTGACAACTCCCTCAGGAAGAGCAGAGCTGGGTCTGTTTACCGGATGAAGCGAACTTTCACATGAAAGAGTTGGGCTTGTGGGGGCGGGGGGTGGCAGAGCAAATCTCTTTGATATTTGTAAAGCAGAACCAGTCAAATTGGACAGGATGGTAACCTAGCACATTATGCAACACCTGCTTGGGAAGGGGAAAAAACTGGACGAATAGAAAAACAGGAGACACACTTTTTAGCAGTCTGTCTACGAGTTTAAGTAACATTTATGTTGGCACAGAATGAAACACGCGATGTATGTTTGACCAGCAGCAATCTGGGTATTCAAAGTGTTTTCAGGAAACCAATTAGTAGAGGAATGCAAGTGGTTGCAGAGAGAGAAAGTGAGGGAGAGGAAGAGGGAGAGAGGGGGAGAGAGAGGAAGAGAAACAGAGGGAAAGATAGACCAGACCAAGGGAGAGAGAGAAGAAGAAGAAGAACGGAGAGAGATGGAAAGATTGAGAAGAGGGAGAAAAAGGAGAAAGAGAGTAAGAGAGGGAGATACCAGCACGCCTGTTTTAATTGATTCAGAAAGTGAGAGGGTCTGTCAGCTTATGAAAGATGGTTAATGGCAGTTTGGGTATACAGTTTCCTCAATTTTCATGAATGAAGTGAATTAGCTAAATAAATGAAAGGAAATGAAGTCTACACCTCTCGTCTTCCATCCTTGCTTCCACACTAGAGTCTACACCTGGGCAACTGGGGGAAAGAGTTGTTTTTCAGTCCAGAGGGAATCGTGAAATCGTGACCTACCGTAGTTGCCAGTGGCTGGATTTAGCACGCAAGCATGTTATGGATGACTTGAGAGAGCACGGATAGAAAGCAAACACAGGTTGAAAGTGCCGACTCTTGGCTGAGCTGCATGTGCTGTTAGTAGGTCACGGCTCCACGGTGGTCTGGTGAACGTCTCGTTCTTTGTCAGTTCTAGGACGCGACTTTAGTAAGTAAATGGTTTTCAGTGACACCATATGTGAACAAGCCCAGAACCGCCAAAAAATAACCAATCATCGCTACTGAAAAGGGTCCTCTGTGCATTAGAAAAAGCCTTGTGTCTACTATGATTTTTAGTATATGACCAGCTATTCTATTCAGAAGATCTTTGCATGTCTGGTAGTCATGCCACAGTAGCATCGTGGGCCTTCTTTAATGGCAAACACTGGTCTCCAGTGGCACTGAAGTAGGTTTCTCGAGTGCCTTTTAAACTGCCTTTAAAGGCAACATTAAAGAGTATGAGAAAAAAAATCCTCTCCAATAAGAAATACACCACAAGCAATGCCACAAAAACAAAAGAAACTGTTACTCAAAACTCACAGACCAAACGATTACTGGCAAAGATCTTGACTGCAGCTAGTCCTCATTTAGCCAGCTGAATGGCCTCCAACTCTGTGATCTACTGTGTATGGTAGTCAAGACCTGTCAAGTCAGCAATCCATTGTTGCTGGATATAGCTTGAGGTAAAGGTCAACCACAGATTCCAGGAACAACATTTCTTGACTTGTACTTCAAAGACTTATCCCAGTGAGCACCACAACCTCCCATGCTCTGATGATGGTCACATGATCCCAACCAAAATTCACAGATAACTGTATTAGAAATATGCATCCTAGAGGGTGTTGTTTGAGATCTGGGCCACAGTCCTGTGGAGTGGAGATCTTTCTGGTTATGCAACATCAAAACCGTCAGAGCCAAGAGCTGGATGACAACAAGGAGCGTGGCAGTCGGGTTGGGTGCCCACGGCCAACCACAGGAAGGGTTTGAACAACCCCCAAACACCCCCCCCCCGCCATGAGAGTGACAGACGAAGCAGGACAGTGACTGAGGTGAGACACTGACTTAGCAGTGCCAGGTGCCAGGTTCCTCACAGTACAGGCAGACAGCGGTCATCGCCATGCTCCCCTGCTCTGTAAACCGCACTGTCCTGACTCAACGCACATTTTGCAGTTGTTTGCACTCTGTGTGGGGAGAGAGAGGCTCGTGGCAAACTCGACAGCGCTTGGCATGGATACGACTAATAGCAACTACTGGTTTTACAGGTCGTGCTAGGGTGTGAACGAGCAGCTTTCGTTATCGTGCCACGGCCGCTCATGTTGCGTCTGCCTGTAGTTGTTGAGTCATATGCTAACAGTTTGTTGACACTAGGTTGTCGTATGTTTGCTGTTCCCAATCGACCGTAATGCTAATGTCCCATAGGTGACGTCCCTCTAGGTCAGGTAACGCTTGACTTGTCTGTTTTGGGTCGTCTGGGATTCTGTCGCATGTACATGTGAGTGTGTCTGTGTGTCTGTGTTTGTGTTTATGTTGTTACTGGGTTGTATCTGCCTGGACTGCTGGTTCCTGTGGCCTGTTTTCTGAAGCATGCCTGCAGTGTTTGTTTTGGCTTTACCACTCAGTGCCACAGTGTTGAAATGAATCAGCTTTTCATGACTTCTGCCACAGACATCCACCTTAGTTTCTCCAAGTTCTTCCAGGAATGTATCTGATCAAAATCTCAACAAATCTTTACAAAATGCAATTAAATTTACAGCATTTGGCTGACTTTTTTTTTATCCAAATCGACTTATAATTGTGACTCTACACAACTTGAGCAATTGAGGGTTAAGGTTTTTGTTCAGGAGCCGAACAGTGGCAATTTGGGAGAGGTAGGGCTTGAAGCATCAATCTTTAACCAATGAGCTTCCACTGCCCCACAGGCACCTGATGACTGAGGAGAACAGGTAATGGATTACACTAGCAGATTAAACCATTTCTCCTAGCAGATGGAATTATGTGCTTTTCGGGCAATATGTGTACTGTGTAGTACATAAATCATAATATACACATTCTGAAATTCAAAACGTAAAGTATTTGCAATAGCCATTTTGTTTACATTTTTGAGATACACGTAAACATTCCTCTTTCAGTCCTTAAGCAGAGCATTCTTGGGTTCACCTGAGTTTGCTTGCTCTGCAAGAGGGAGGGATTTCTTGGTATAAACTGGGTAAATGCATGGATTAAGTTCTGTAGTGCAAGTCCAGCTGGTTGCCAGAACCTTTTCCAGTACAGGCCACCTCTGACCGTTGTGCTCCTTTTCAGATTCTTTAAGGCTCTCCAAACACACATAACTTCAGATGGCCATGTGGAGCCTTCCAGACAAAGCCATCCTATTTGCATGAGGTTTGGCCAAGCTACTGCAAACAGTATATCTCTCTGGGAGAGTAGAAAATATCAAGTCACATCCATGGAATGTTCTAGTAGCTGATTGGTCAGGGGTAGAGGGTACATACCTTGGCGTTGTCTGGTAAAGCTGTAAATTGGAGGGGTAGGGGAAAAGTCCATAGTTGGATTTTGGTTCCAGTTGCGGAGAAGTTTAAACCGCTGCTCAGCTTCCAAGAAAAAAGACACAAAGCACAGGCATGTGGAACAGAAGTGTGTGGGATTGAAGGTTTTTCATAGACATCATATTGGGTTGAAGGCTTCTTCAATAAATCTCATAGGATAACGTTTTTTTTCTTTTGTTAAAGGCTAAGAACATTAAGTTAATGCATCTAAATATTTTAAGCCCTCACCTCCCAGTCACGGACAAAATAAACAGTACAGAACTTTGTGTTTTTGTTGTAGTTAATACCATTTTCCAGGGCAAACAAAAAAAGAATTTGGTCCACAGACCAATTATACACCACCTACAGCTATTCAAAGCCCCAAAGTCAGACTGCCACAAACAACAACTTCCTTTTTCCGTGTCTCAGCTCTCAAAAACTGTCCCTCAGCCCTGGCCCCATTATGGCCTTCACTCCTCATGTGAATTAGCTAGAATCCCAATCCCCCTTCTCATTCCAACACTTCTACTGTTGCATGTTTTTTTCGGTACGATAAGAAAGTGCTTTCCCACTGTTACCTACTATAATGACTATAGTGGCTTGCGAAGGCATGTGATCCAAGGCAATTGGCTAGTGCCGGTCTGGTGTTTGATTCAGAGGTGGCCAGGCCCCTTCAGAGACTCCAGGGCCGCAGGCCTTAACCACCATTAACCCGGCCTGCCGCCTCTGTTGCAAGCTGCCTATAAACGGAAACCGAAGGATGGTCAGTTTGAAGTTTCAAAAGGGGGAGCGTTTTTTTTTTTTGCGGCCAGTCAGTGGTCGATTACAGAGACTGCAGCTCTTAATGGTAAGGCAGCTCAGAGTGGGAAACAGCTCAGAGATGGAAACAGCTCATCCTTGTGCTTGTTTTATGGCAACCAGCTCTTTTGATGATGAGGTTCTTTCAGCCAAAATAGCTCAGCTATGCCGGCCGTTTGATTTTGAGAATTATCAGACTTTCTTTCAGACAGAGTGCAGTCTGTTTAAATAGGTAAGAGTCCTGAGATGTTTTTAAAGCCAAAATACAGACAGATTTAAGCTTTCATAAAGAGCTATTATGTCTTGGATAAAATAGGCAGACCCAAGAGGTCTGTCTGCTATTGCAAAACGTTGTTTAAATAAGATAACTGGGAAAATCTAGTTTCACTAAAACACCATCCACTGCACATCTTTTTTTTACCCACAAGTGCCAACAATGTGAAATCTGAAACACTTGAAAATCTTTCAAGGAAGCACAGAATGTGAGTGGTTTTCTGTCATTCTGCTGAGAAAAATCTCTACTCCTAGACGCCTGCTGTCATGAAGCTAATCTGTTGCAGAGTGCCAAGACATTAGTTCACTTTGCACTTTCCAACTGTTTCAGATTATAAGGTTATAATGTGACTGTCTTACATGTTACATTGAAGCTACATTCAGCAGCACCACCCCATGTTTTAGGCTACAAAACCTGCAAAAGAATCTTCACCTTTTGTCAATTGTCTTAAATGTCAACAAACTAATACATTTGTCTGCTGTTGGCTTGCTAATAGCCATCCATTCAATCACTCATTCATCCACCCACTCAATCAATCACTCACTCACTCATTCACTCACTCACTAACCCACTCACTCAGGAAGAATCACTTACCTAACCCAATACCAACCCACCGAAGCGATCTAACAGATATGGATGCTAAACAAATGGCAGTATTGATTTCACTTTGATACTTTGTCACAGCAGACCCACATGTCTGTAAATACATGAACATAAATGTCCTACAGGTTGTAATTAAGCATTTCTTCCTTTATACGTACATTCAGCCTTGATGGGATTAGTGAATCAGACTTCTTATCAAATCATAAAACCCTTTCAACGCCTTCAGTTAACAGCACTTTGTGCTCTTGGACAGGGCACCAGTACTTTATTTGATATGGATAATTTGTCCGGTAGATAATTCAGTTGACATATTAGGCAGAAACTTTAAGCCTTGACAAAATTGCATTAGCAGAAGAACATATTATATTTACAATATTTTAAACTGACTACCACTTGAGTAAGATCCAGTACAGATTCCATATGGTGTGGCTCGTGAAACATCCATCGGCGCTGGGTAAGCACACGCATGACACCAGACTGCAAAGAAACCTGAAACGGTTCATCCTTTCCTTAATCACAGGAGAAAAATAGCTCACAAAATTCCTCGCAGTGGCCTAAAGCCATAGCGCACGAGACCCGGTTGTCTTCTCTGCAGTGTATATCACTGTATTTTACTGTGAACTGTTATGACATTGGTTTGTGAATGTGAGGAAGAAAGAACCCATCGTAAGAAAACCCACTTCAACCACTGACATCATCATGCAAGATGGGTTTGGAGAAAGAGAGAGGAAGCACCAGAGAGAATCCCATGAGCAACGTGGTGCTGAATCCCTCAGGAATGCTGCCACGGAAACTGTGCATGACAACAGAGCTGATGGGGCATCCCTGATCTTTGGCCTGCCCTACCCCGACAGACACATGGAGGAAACTTTCACAAGGGAAAGGCTTCCACACCATGCCACAGGATTCTCCTCAAACGGTTCGAGTTGCAGATCACCCAGTGCGACTGAGAAACCACACAGCAGAGTTTTATTTGTAATGTAACAAGAGTAGCAAGACATCTCCAACCACAGTCAATGGTCTCGAATCCCAAAAAGAATTCTGGAATCCCATGCAAAAAAAAAAACACACACACAAACAGCTGGTTCCTGAAGGAATTAACAGCATTTACGGTGTTTAACATATGGTTGAGTTAGTCTCGATGAAATGTTGACAAGTAAGAGTTGTTATTGTAGTCAAAGTTTTGTAAGTCCCTTCAGCAGCAGCTTCCTGGTGACATGATTATTTAAGGTTGGTGTTTGTGCTCCAGACAAGCGTGGAGCAGAGGCTGGCTGCGCGGCTGGGATACGTAAGACAAAGCAGATTAGCATTTGTCTGAGAGCTCAAATCTGAGAACATCTGGTCCTGGTTAAAGCAGCCAGGCAGTGTTTCTGGCAGGCCCGAACAGCCGAGCCCAGAGCTCCCGACCGCGGTCCGTTCGTCCGTCTGCTCTCGCGCACGGCTCGTATTCCCATGCGTTCACATCGTTTCGCACACATGGAAAGAATAAAGTGCGGAGGTATTTTTAGGGCTTGGGCAGGAGGAGCTGTCGGACAGCTCCTGGCAGCCAATCACAACCGACTGTCTCGATCAGCATCCACTAAAGGCTTTTTGTAGCCATCAGACTCAAGCTGACACAAGAGAAGCAGGCAAGGGGGGGTAGTGTTCATAAGCACTTATTAATGCATACGGTATCTTGTAAACAAATACTTTTATTGCAGTATTTGGTTGATTCTTTGGTTTGCATGATTGCATTAATTATGGCTTGACTTGACAAGCTCGGAATGTACATTACCTAAAGAAAGAACATCATGTCAAGACCCAGAGTCTCTGGACTGGTTGATAAAGGAGGAGTGTAAAGAGTGGATTTTAATGGAAGGCTGGAAAGGTTCCTCGTCAGCTATCGGAGCTGCCGAACAGGAGCGAACAATACGATCCTGGAATTGGACAGAAAATTCTAAGCTAAGCTGCCAACCCCAAATATTTGGGATCTGTTATATTTGTACAGAAAACAATAAACCACTGAAGAGTTCTGACTAAAAAAAGTCCCCCCTCCTGCTGAAAAGGATTGGGAAGTATGGTCCAATGACCACATCCCCTTGTGTAATTACATCTGCAGGCTACCTTTTTTTATGCTCCGAGAAGAATCCTATCCATTACATCATAAGAAACTCACCTTTGACCTGCAGCCAGCACTGTCATGCATATGACATGCCCTGCTGCCAAACAGAGGCTTGTTTATAGCCTGCGTTCCTCTCCGATCACTGACAGAAGCTTCCCTACGTTCTTTCCAGGTGTCAGCAGCAGCCCCTCCCAGTGGCTGTTGGCACGTCGATAAACTCGGCATGGGGGTGTTAAGGTGAAGCTGTTGTTGGAAGATCTGGACTGCTTATTCAGGAAGAAAAAACCCCTGCCTGGGGGTAGAGTTTCAGTTCATCTCTGCCCCCCACAGAGATGCACAGTGCATGGCATTGAAGTTTAACAGAGCCGAACGTATTTATCCCCACTCCAGTAATGAAGGCATGCAGCCCCCAGCATTGTGGGGGAGGAGGGGGGGGGGGGTTTAGCATCGTGCGCTAACCTTCAAAGACGCACCATGCTAACACACCTGAGGCGCGCCACACACGGAGCCTGGTTTATTTTGCCACCGGCCCCACGGGTGTGGCACGCCCTGCCCTGGCAACGGCGGAACGGATGGCCGCACCACATCGTTAGGGACCGGCAGGGCACAGGGTCGAGTCACACGCGGGTGGTGTGATGAGCTCCGCCATACTGGAACTGACCGGACTGTGTGCATGTGTGTGTGTGTGTGGGTGTGTGTGTGTGTGTGTGTGTGTGAGGCTTAGCGGAGGGTAAGTCTTGGCATCCTTGAGTTCAGCTGGAATGAGAGGTTGTTGACAGACAGGACACATTACCATCCCTCTCGGCGGGTCGCCGGGCCACTTCCACACGGCAGCTGCCAGCAGAGCTCCTACTGTACACCACGACCACGAGGGAGGGGGCGCCATAGAACAGACAAAAAGGGAGAGGGAGAGAAACAGGGCGCCCGGAGTGAAGATTCCCTTATAAGGAGAGTCTTCCTCCGAGACGGCGTGTGGGAACAGTATGTCTGCTGGCAGGGTGGACGCATTCCTCCAACTCTCTCTCGCCTCTCAGCCAAAGCTTTTCATTTCCGATTGGCCGCCGTGCGAGAGCAGTCATTACTTTTCCTAATGGGGGGAGGGAGGAGGAGGGGGGGTGGTCTGGGGGTCTGAGTCTTTGTAGGTCTTTTTTTTTTAAATACATAAACGATGAAGTCTAGCCGCTTTCCTGCACCTCTCTGTCCTGCTCTGTCTAGAATCTGCTGGAGCAAAACAGGACCCCACCACACACCTGCACCTCGCAGCACACAGACTAAACCTTATTAGCAAGGTGACAGACCTCGGAACAAAAACATGACATGATTAAAGGACTGGATCGGTCCACAGATGCTGCTTCGGGCCGATTCAGCTTTGAAGCTGTATTTCTATAGCCAACGTTATTAGTACAATATACGAAAGGATTTTGGCTGATATGCCTGTATATTTTGGTCTGTCTGTTATATTCCGACTGGGACTGTAAGTGAAACCTTTTTTCCGTGAGCTGTGTAAAGCATTGTTGCTCATTTGTTTTTACAGTCTCTTCTTCCTCCTACTGTACGAGAAACACTCTTAAAGTAAACCATCAAACATTACACAGTCACTCTACAAACAAGGGGCCTAGGTATTACTAAACCAGACACACACGCAGTAGACAAGTTCCAGGAGACGAGCCACTATTAAGAAAAACTAAAAAAAAAACAAAAAAAAAAAACTATTGGCCAGCACACAGAGAAGGTGAACAGTGCCAAGACTTTTATTTTGATATGTGACAGCCTCTCTCCGCCTCAGACAGCTGGAATGTGGGATGGCAGGGGGTGCAAGTCTGGAGGGTTTGGGAGGAGTGGAGGGGAGGAGTGGAGGGGGGTTGGGGGGGGGCAGGAAACTAGGAAAGAATGCTTGGAATGTCCATGTTTATCCAGAGCTCCATTGAGCCAGAGGCAGCCCACCGACGCACGGTGGGTATAAAGGAGGAGCGGTGTGCTGCTTCAGACCCAGAACAACTCCTCCTGAGGGAAGCAGCAGGGGTCGAGAGCCAGACCACGGAGCCTTCATAAGCTACCCTCGAGCTTTCACACGACAAGACCGCGAAGGACCAGCCTGACCCAGACGAGATCGACTCGATCAGACGTCCCCAGCTGTCAACGAGAGTACACCTCTGCAGAGACGGAGAACGACTTTTTTTTTTAATCGCGAGCTCAAAAGAGAGAGTTCTTTAAAAAACATTTTTGAAACAGACTAATAAAAGAAGCAAAAGAGGCGACATGTTTTCTGGAATGAGCGCAAGGCTTATTTTTGTGATTTGCATCACTTTGGTCAGCTGGGTAAGTTTGTGTCTGTTTGAGCACTATTATAGCATTTCTGTGACATTTTGGACTTTAGACTGTAAACTGTTTCTAAAATAGAAAGCACAGCAAGTTTCAAGCAAACCTTTTAACTCCTGTGACAACAGTACCTGCACATGTAAAATGCTGTCCACAGTTGGTGGACATGTGAATAGATTTACCAATGAGTGAACTCTCGTAAATGTGTGTTTAAATGGGTTTTCATGTTTCGATTTCAAGGCTGTAGCCCAGGAGTGCAGCGGCCAGTGCCAGTGTCCTGACCAGCCCCCTCAGTGCCTGCCAGGCGTGAGCCTGGTCCTGGACACCTGTGGGTGTTGCAGAGTCTGTGCTAAGCAGCTGGGAGAGCTCTGCACAGAAAGAGACGTGTGTGACCCCCACAAAGGTCTCTTCTGTGACTACGGCTCCCCGGGCAACCGTCGCATTGGAGTCTGCACTGGTGAGGGACCTTTATCACACACACCTTCATCAACATACGCACCTTCATCACACACACATACACACCTCCATCACACATCTTCAGACCCACAAGCACGAACACAGTCTTTACTTAAGCTTAGCTAATATACATAAATCTCCAAAGTGGGTCTCCTCTTCCTTGCCGCTACCCCCCCCCCCCCCCCCCGTCGCTCTCTCTCTCTCGCCCACAGCCAGGGACGGTGCCACCTGTGTGTTCGGAGGTATGGTGTACCGCAGCGGTGAGTCATTCCAGAGCAGCTGCAAGTACCAGTGCACATGCCTGGACGGTGGCATTGGCTGTGTGCCCCTCTGCGGCACTGACGTGAGGCTCCCCAGCCCCGATTGCCCCGCCCCCCGCCGGGTCAAGGTGCCTGGGAAGTGCTGCGAGGAGTGGGTGTGTGACTCACCGCAGACCAACACGTTCGTGGGCTCCGCCCTCGCAGGTGAGAAGCTCCGCCTCTTTTCCTGAACATGCAGATCAAGCGTCAGATGTTCAATGTACACTTGTCGTCTGATGTCACACATACACACAAATGGAGACAAATGATCTGATGATGGCAGGGGTGCTGAGGGACCGGTTTTAACCAGTTTTTTGCTGTGTCTGTAGCTTATAGAGAAGAAGAGACATATGGCCCAGATCCTTCAATGATGCATGAGAACTGCTTGGTCCAGACCACGGAGTGGAGCGCCTGCTCAAAGACCTGCGGCCTTGGAATCTCCACCCGCGTCACCAATGACAACCGGGAGTGTCGCCTGGAGAAGCAGTCGCGCCTCTGCATGGTGCGGCCCTGCGAGTCCCACCTGGAAGAGAAAATCAGGGTAAGCACCGACCGGCCAATCACCTCCGCGGCTTGCGGCGTTCCAGCCAATATCATCAAACGTAGTGTAAAAATGTTGTGTAAAGCACATTTTTTAAATATCTTTTCTTCTGTGGTTACTGCAGAAAGGGAAGAAGTGCATCCGCACTCCTCGAGTGTCCAAGCCAATCAAGTTCGAGATTTCGGGCTGCACCACCACCAAGGCATACCGACCCAAGTTCTGCGGGGTGTGCACAGATGGCCGCTGCTGCACGCCCCACCGGACCGCCACGCTGCCCGTGGAGTTCAAGTGCCCAGACGGGCAGGTGATGAAGAAGCAGATGATGTTCATCAAAACGTGCGCATGCCACTACAACTGCCCCGGCGACAACGACATTTTTGAGTCCATGTACTACAAGAAGATGCTCGGCGACATGGCGTGAGCACGGACGGAGGTGGCGTCGGCAAGGTAACGAGAGGAGAGCTGTCCGACGACTGTCCACTTGAATCAAACAGATATCCATCTCATCTCCATGCACAGTGCTCGCCTTCTTATGATTTAGTACTTTTTATTTTACATGTTTTGTTTTTTTTGTGCGTGTTTTTGTGTGTGTATGCGTGTTCTCGTTTCTTGTACTTGGATTCAAAACTGTATTAGTGTACCCAGTGTGTCAGGGTGGATGTCTGGGGCTTGATGGTCCCCAGAGAAGAGTGGAAGAATCATGGGGGGTGGGGGGGGGGGATATGACAGGGTGTTATTCA
>JAOXYF010000005.1:2439041-2457752 GCA_028565775.1 Sternarchorhynchus goeldii
TTAAACGTAATCTGACTGTGGTATGGTTGTAGTGATTTAAACGTAATCTGACTGTGGTATGGTTGTAGTGATTTAAACGTAATCTGACTGTGGTATGGTTGTAGTGATTTAAATGTAATCTGACTGTGGTATAGTTGTAGTGATTTAAATATAATCTTGACTGTGGTATGGTTATAGTGATTTAAATGTGAGCTGATTATGGTATAGTTGTAGTGACTGCAGCTCTCTTCAGTTATTCCAGTAAGACTAGTGTCATGGTTTTCCAGGAATGGACGTTCTTCAAAGCTCTCTACAGTATCCTGAATTGACACTGCACATATAGTTCTTATCAATGTGTCCCTAGTCAAATAAATATAAAGACCAGTATTCAGATTGATTTCAAACTTTATACTCCTCTATTCACGAGGCCTTAATTTCCTATTTCAAGCTTTAGCTCCAGCGCACATTATCTGAAGCTTACACACTCCCAGACTACTGTGTGTAAACTGAGATATGTCTGACCTCTGGTGGACAAATGTACCACCACCTGTCAAATCATGTTCCATTTTATCAATTGCTTACATGTTGTTATTGAACAAACACACAGCATATGTTCAGTTATGTTCTCCATAACTGAGGCGCAGGTGTTTTTTGCCTGTGCACTAAACTCTGAACACAGTTTACTTGGTTTGACTCTAATTACAAAGTCCTTAAAGTTGAAATAAATCAAGAACAAATATTTGAGTTCTAAATATATTCAAACACAAGGTTGATTGCATATTCTTGTAATAAAATAGTACAACTAAAAAAATACAGTTGTTTTATTGTTCAAGTCACAGTTTGTATACCCAAAAGGCATGAAAATTCCACTGAGTTGAATCTGTAGTCACACACACACCCAATAGCCATGATAATAAACATTTTTAAATCTACACCTTCAAAACTTCCCTTCATAAAAAATACTTTCTGAGTGATCACTACCATTAGATATACGCTCATTATTCATGCTTAGCAGGTGTGATATATTCCTCCCTCTCACTACGCTTGTCACTCACAGTGCCCACCTCCAACTTGCAATCCACTCAAAACACAACAAAGAATGCAAAATGTACAGGTACAGGAAAAGCACATAGAGGTGGAGGAGCAGAACAGAAAGATAAATGAACTGAGGACAAAGCCTGATACAAAAATTGGAGGAACAAATTTGTTCTGGGGGAGAAATTCATGAGATGGGAGCAATTCTGAAAGACTTGAAAGAGTCAAAAGAGTGGAGGTTAGAAGACTGGGCAGCTCAATTGCTCAAGATGTATACAGTCACAACTGTAAGTCACTTTAGATAAAAGTGTTTGCCGAATACTGTAAATGTAAATATAAAGGCATGCATAAGAGATTCAGCAGCAGGCTGAGAAATATTTTGTGTTGCAAAAGTGGAGGAAAGTTTTGATGATAATGAGGAAGACATGGTAGGAAGGCTTTAATGCAAGCAGACAGTAGAATCAAATCAAATCAAATTCAGGCAACAGTCATCAAAACAACATTGTCATCAGCCATAGTCCAAGTGTGTGAGGGAGGTTAAAGTGTGCATCCAGGACAAACTGCTAAGCTTCTAACTCTTAGGCTCGTCAAATCATTTGTTCTTATTTACTTTTTTGTTACACTATAATAACTATTTCTAGAGGAAACTAACTGGATTTATACAGGATAGCCGTCTTGTTAATGCATTTATTAAGCTACAGCTAATAATAGAAATATGTGCGAGCAAAAGTTTGTGTGTCTGACCAATTTTGTTCAGAATAACATACCATATTGTATAACTAAACATACATGAGAATATGTATGAGAATAGCTGCAACCCACTTCCATGTTTCTGGCATTTTTATGTGATATTTTGTGTTACCAGTGTATTTCCTAGCTGTTGTATACTTCTGTGCAGCCTGTTTCTTGTAGTTATTCTCACATGACTGGTCTATTTGGCTGTCTTTCCTAGTCTGGCTGGTCTATATCTTATGTTTTGATTTTGTTTTTTTGGACTGGACTCTGGGTGCCTGGCCCACAAAGTGCTACTCCATGATCAATGCTGGACTGATGAAGCATTCGAAAATTGCATGTTTTATGATTCAAATGCATCCCCTGTGCACTATTTATATCTGCTTCTAATTGGTTGCTGTCAAACAAAAAGAATTGTGAATATTAATGGAACTGTGTCAGTAATCCAGTTACATTAAATGGATGATGTTATTAATCTGATCAGCAAATCATTTTTAAGATAATAATTACCAAAGTGTAGCCATGTGATTAGATATGTGTTTAGTAATATAAACCTCTAAGTAATCATAATAAGATATTAAAATCGTTTAGAACCTGAGTTTCTTATAATATACTGAAATGATACATTAAATTATACAGATATGGGTTTAGAGACATCCTTCTATGTTTGTAGCAGGACTGTCTGGGTTGATACAATGTGACTGGATAAGGGCGTCTTCCAAATGCCATAAATGTAAATGTAAATAACTGAATCTTGACTGATCTGTCACGGTGGCCGCCCTGGCCACCTCCCCTGTCTCATTTCTGTGTGGGCATGTCCGTGTGTGTGTGTGTCTGTGTCGTCTGAGTGAGGGTATGTCTGTTGTTGGTTTTGTGAATGTTCGTCGGAGTTCGTGGATGCTTGTCGGTGTTGTTCGTGAATGTTCGTCAGTGTTACTTGTATCATCTGTGTCTCGTTAGGGTGAGTGTATATAAGCGTGTGCATGTCACTGGGTCTTTGTTGGTCTATGGGTGTCGTAATGAATGGTTCATCGTGAGTGTTGATTATCGGCATTGGTAAGCATTTTCATTCATTTGTCTGTTTAAATAAAAAACCGAAAATAAACGGGTTGATAAACTAACGCATGTTGGAGTCAGTGTCACTTCTTACAGCTCCCTGGCAATACGTGACAGATCCTGAATGAAAAGGCTTCGCTCCTGCTCCAGTCTCAGCAATACCTACGGAGGAGAAACAAATGGAGTCACTGTGTTCAGAGAACAACTTTAGAACCTGCAGGTGTGAGTAAATGCTCACCCAAACTGAGATGTTGGTAGTAAAATCTGAGAATCACTTACTGTATTTACATTCTTCTGATTTATTAACATATCCAGCCAAATAGATGCCGTAAGGTTGACGTTCCTCCTCATAGTTGAAAAGTTGAAAGGCGAACTTTTCACTTAGGGGTGTACTCACTTTCTTTGCCAGCAATTTAGACATTAATGGCTGTGTGTTGAGTTATTTTAAGAACACAGAAAATTTACACTGTGATGCAAGCTGTAAACTGACTACTTTACATTATATCAAAGTGTCATATCTTCAGTGCTGTCCCATGAAAAAATGTAATAACATATTTACAAAAATGTACTCAACTTTTGTTAGAATTTATATAAATCTACATAAACAACTTATAATAGCTTACATTTTGGCAGGAAAACTGTCGAAGGCATCGCTCTGGTACCTTCGTTTTCTGCTATTTTTGTTTTCATACATGCACAGAGAATTGGGGGTAGCTGAAGGCCTGGAAGGACACATCAAAAGTTTTTTTCTATGATAGACATCAGATTTATTCAGTGTCAAAGCTGTCACAAATCACACCACTGAACTTCATCAAAAAGACTTACGTTAAGTCCTGGCAAGATTTGCTGGTACACTGTAGATTACCAAAGTCTTTTGTTACATCATATCACATGCCAACATGCCTTGCTTGCAATCAGCACAAGGCGATGCTGTGATGAGAAGTTACCTGTCGCAGTTATATGATGAGAGCAGGTGTAAGCAGGAAGTGATCTAACCTTTAAGGCAGCGGGAGGAAGTGGCGCCATTTTTAAACTTTTGACGAATGCTGTGCTGAAAATTTATTTTATGATGGAACATGCAAGGTAAAGTAAAACCTACATTCTGCTTTATTAACTATTGTTCATTTGTCTGTATCAGCCATTAAAATGTTCATTTAAACTAATATACTGTACTCAGAAAAATACACATACTGAATACACGACTATGAGTCAGCATGAGCGAAACAAAGGACGTCGAGCGTTTGTTAGCATGCTAGCTAAGCACAGTAAATGAAAGAGGGTGTTATTCAAATGTGATTCTTTGTAAACCATCAATGATAGTTCTACTTTCACTTCTGTTTTTAGTAACAACAATTTCAAAACTAAAATAAATCATTTAAACATGGGGTGTGGATATAAAGCGGTCAAGCAGGGTTTCTAATACCTGTAAATCTTGATATGGAAGTTCAGGCAGTACCTCGCACTTCATCATATAATGTATAACAGCATGTTCTGTGATTTAACAGCGATGTCCATCCCAATCAACAGCCAAATGATGGATGTGTCAATAAAATAGAAGCAGAGGAATGCAAATATGGTAAGTCTTTCTGAGGTTTTACTACCAAAATCTCAGTTTGGGTGAGTGTTCACTCACACCTGCAGGTTCTAAAGTTGTTCTCTGAACACAGTGACTCCATTTGACTTTGTTTGACCTCTGTAGGTGTTTCTGAGACTGGAGTAGGAGCACAGCCTTTTAATTTTGTATCAGCACAACAGCAAAAGATTTCTTCTAAAGATCCTTTGTAAGTCCTAACAGCAGAGGTTTATTATTTACAATGTACCAGCGAATCTTGCCAGGACTTAGTGTAAATATTTCTGATGAAGTTCAGAGGTCTAATTTGTGACAGCTTTGACACTGAATAAATCTGATGTCTATCACAGAAAAAACTTTTGATTTGTCCTTCCAGGCCTTCAGCTATCCACAATTCTCTGCGGTGCAATCATTGGCAACTCAATGATGACGGTACAGTTTCCTTTTTATGCTCTTTAACAACTTTTATTGCATTTTTTGTCTGCTAGCATGCATGCTAACTCTATGGCATCATTTCTCATTTCTCCAAAAGGGCTAAAAGGGCTGCCAGCAGTGCTCGGGCTAAAGATTCCAGCCTTCACTTCTTACATAAGGAATGGTGGTCGATTTGGTTCCACCCACCTTATAAACACATGCCTCCTAGATTCGATACTGGCTGCCTTACATATTTGTTACAATAAATACCCAAACGTAAAATCACTTTTGCAGTCCAGCACCCTATTCCATGTAATTATGTGCTATTTAAATAGCGGACAGTATGATGATGCAAAGGTTCTTTGTCTGAGGCATCTGAAGATGTTTTCAAAACAGAATGTGATTGATGTTGCTGGGACCGTACAAGAGCATTTGCTGATATTTGCTGAACTGGTCTGTGCTGAAGTCGGTTATAATCAGAAAACCCGAAGTAAAATCTATATAAAAACCCTGAGGTAAGCAACAAGCATAGAAGCAACAGATACATAAACGGATAATAACCTTAATTTCTCAGTCTTTACATCATATCACATTTGCCATTACAGTAAATTTAGGGCCCTTGGTAGCTTGAAGGCTTTGGGTGACGAGTCAAACCCTGCTCTCATTCTTGTGGATCCTGACATTGGCCTTCGTCGTGAGCATCTCCCTTGTCCTGATTTCTGTGTGACAGACGACCTGAACAGGTAACTTCACTTATTCACTAAACACCAATAAAAAATCCTGAAGGTTGTTTGGTTCTGTTATCTTCAGTGTACCACAGACACTGTCTCCATGTTTCTTTTAGGACTTTTGAGCTGGCTTTTCTGCTGATTGGTAGAGAAAACCATATGGTCATGTGCTTCAGCATGTCTAAGAATATGTGGATTCTCTACGACGATGATCCATCAAAGCCCGCCTTTCAACTTTTCAACTATGAGAATGATCTACAACGTGATGACATCTATTTGGCTGGATATGTTAATAAATCAGAAGCAGAGGAATGCAAATATGGTAAGTCTTTCTGAGGTTTTACTACCAAAATCTCAGTTTGGGTGAGTGTTCACTCACCTGCAAGTTCTAAAGTTGTTCTCTGAACACTGACACCATTTGTCTTTGTTTGACCTCTGTAGGTGTTCCTGAGACTGGAGTAGGAGCACAACCTTTTAATTTAACATCAACACAACAGCAAGAGATTTCTTCTAAAGATCCTGTAGAAGACCTAATAAGTTTGTTTTCCTCAATGGATCTCAGTTCCTACTGACAATGTACACAATTCTTAGAATTTCGCACCCCATCCTTAAGACCAATCATCTAGTTGTAGATTCTACCTTAGACCAATCATTTTTTCCCTTTGCTTTGTATGTATTTGTATAATTATTTCCGCACCAGACGTAAGGGTGACTGGCTGTTTGTTTTTCTCTTTTTGGGGTTTGTCTCTGTTTCGCTGTAAGGGAGTTAGGGTAGACGTTTGTCATTTTGTTTGTTTGGTGAAGGCTAGAAAGGTACATTCTGGGGAAATTAGAGTGGGTTTGATTTTGTTCTTTTCTGTTTTCAGCGGTGGTCACCCCGAAGTTCAGCTGGTGTTTCATATTGTATATACACAAAATTTCAATAAAAATCCATTCTCCATTTCGTGTGACTCTGTGCATTTCTGGTATTTCGCTGTCTAGCATTCATATATCCCGGTCCATCACATTACACCCTTGCTGTTATGTGCCTAACCTAGACACATATGGGTACGTAACAGTGCCGTATGCTTGTACATGATGGTTATGGTGACACACTATGGGATAGTGCTTATATACAGAAGTCATTTAAAGTTTGGACTAGGGATCAGTCAGTGTGGGATAAATACCATAACTTTAAGAAGCAGGCCTAAAATTAAGGTGTCTCCAATCTCGTATCTCCCCTGGTTCTAGTAGCTAGGACTAAGCACGATGCTGAGTGTGGGAACCTCTCTTCGTGTCCAGTACCATCTGGGATGAAGAGGGAAGAAAAGAGGGGGTGGTTAGGGGAAGATCCTGTAATGGGGCCGCAGGCCTATGACTCCCTGTCTTCCAGCACCAGTGAGCATTCAAATGTAAACAATCAGACGTTTCCCTTTAATGTGCTGGGTAATAGAATGGTGTCAGTGCACCCTCCTAACATTAAAAATATCTGTGACTCTCTACCCGATGCTGATAATGTGCATGCTTTTGTTGACACTCTCAGACAAGCTACTAGATATGCACAACTCACTGGTCCTGATTTTTGGACTATTCTTATGAGAGCATTTTAATGTAAGTTTAAAGAGTCTGAGTTGATTGAAGGGGTGCCCTCACTCATGTTTGATAATGATAGAGTGCCTAATATTAATAGTGATCATGTTAACCCATATTATTGGGCCTGTCCTGAAAATCTTGACTTGTTTTATGGGGAATTAATGGATTTCCTAATGTCTCAAAGGCCTCCGCAGTGAGATCTATCTATTGCTGCCAATTGTAAACAACTGCCTGGTGAATCCTATGCTGTGTATGTTAACCGTTTCATCACGGCATGGCTAGATCATGCTGGTTTGGGGGTGGAAAGTGAAGCAGAGAAGAATTTCTCCCGCACATGCGCAGATGCTGAAATGTTCTACTGAAGGGTTGTATAAGAAGACGCACACTGACTTCAATACATGGGTGCATGAGTTGGAGGAGCTGGTGCTCTGCCTGTGACTACACAGCATGGTACTGCAATGGTAGGCAATTCATTGGCTCATGGCCATGAGTGTCACTATTATAACAAAATGGGACACTATGCCCGTGATTGTTGTAAAAAGACGGCTGATATAGCCAAGGAAAAAAATAAAAAAATCCAAATCACCATCTGGTTAGAGCTCCACACAGAGGGATGTTCAGAATTCGACGCAGAATTCATACCCCAGCAGGTGGCAGGCTGCCGCTCTGCCCTCAGCTGACTAGGGCTGCCCACAGACGGTGACTCCTGTAGATGACCTACCTGGTAATGTATCTGGTTTGTCTACTCTTTTCTAGTTTATTCAGGAGCAACCCACTCATCTATTAGCTCCTATCATTACCAAAGGTCTATTTCAACATCATCTGTTACATCTGGGACTCACAGAGGTGCCTGTGGAATGTTCTAGAACATTTTCACTGCCTGTCAGGAGTCCTGATGACTCCTCAATCTTTCTTATGCATCATTTTGTTATTGTTCCCAATTCGCCATGCAGTTTAATGGGACGTGATTTGATGTTTAAACTCAGTCTTTCTCTCTCTGGTGAGCAAGGTCGACTGGCAGTCTCCTCTGGTAACAATGTGTGCATGTGCACTGATATCATCCCTGCTATTCCACCTCCCCAACCAGGTCCATCAATCCCTGCTACACATGCCTATTTTACAGCTGTTGATATCTGTTCTGCCTTTTTCTCAGTACCTGTTCACCCAGACAGCCGCAAAATTTTCGCGTTCAAGTTTCAAGTTTATTTGTCATTTGCACACCATGTCAGGACATAACATGCATTGAAATGCTTGGGGTGAGGCTCAGATACAACTCTACAGCAGTGCAGCATTATATATGTAAAAACAGTGCAAACATACAATAAATAAACAATATTGAAGTAAAAATAGGCTAGAATATATACAAGAAATAACTGAAATTTATAAAGGACTATACACAACATACACGAAATATATACATAAGATATGCAGGAGAACCTTTAGGGGACACCAATTCACATAGAACTGCCTGCCTCAAGGGTTCATTGACTCCCCTGCAGTGTTCTCCGCTGTCATACGGGATGCTTTGGCTGCCTGGACTCCACCCCCAGACTGTGTTGTCATCAGTTATGCAGACGACATCCTCCTCTCAACTCCTGACCTAGCAGTCTGGAAGCTAGGTTCTGTGTCTCTCCTCAGTCACCTGGGTGAATGTGGCTTCAAGGTATCCCCCTCAAAACAGCAGAGGTGCCTGCCTGCTGTTTCATATCTGGGCTTCACCCTCGCACAGGGTGAGCGCCGGCTCTCTGATGAAAGAAGGACTGTCCTGAGGGACATCCCACCACCCTGCACAAAGCACTCCATGCTCAGCTTTTTGAGACTGGTGAACTACTGCCGCCAATGGATACCTGACTGTTCCACCTATGACAGAATTCTGAGAAAATGCTGTTCCAAAGAGCAACGGGACAGCATTGTGTGGACTGAGGACATGATGCATGCATTCCAAGCCCTGAAAGTGACCCTGGCATCTCCTTCAGCTCTGGGTCTGCCCAACTATGAACTGCCATTCCACCTGTACGCTTCAGAGAACGGAATCACTGCTGCGGGAGTCCTGGCCCAAGAGCACGGTGGTAGATATAGGCCTGTTGCCTATCTTTCAAAATCTCTTGATTGTGTTTTACAGGGCATACCTGCCTGTTTAAGGGTTGTTGCTACGTGTGCACTACTGGTGACTGATGCTGAGAAATTGGTATTGTCTCATCCCCTCATTTTACACACACAACATCAGGTTGTTACTATTTTGAATAACATACAAACACAACATATGACCGCCCAGCAGCGGTCTGGTTATGGGGCTGTACTGTGTGCCACACACAATCTGACTATTAAACCTTCCAGCCTACCAAATTCACCTGCCCATTATTTGCCATCCTTGTTGCCACAGGACTGTTTGACCTTGCCAACTGATCCTCATGACTGCCTGCAGTCCATCCAGGACTCTTCCAGTCTTCGAGTCGATCTCTCCACCACACCTCTAGAAGGGGGTTATCACGTGTTTGTTGTTTGTTAATGGGTCATGTTCAAGGCTGTCTGATTGAGAATTCCATTGTGGGTATTCTGAGTGTTCCCTTCCAAACCTGGTATTGGAAGCGCACTCGCTTCCTTTCCAGTCAGCCCAGGCAGCTGAGCTGGTTGCTCTTACACAGGCCTGCCAACTCTTGGAGGGATAGGTTGTCACTATCTACACTGACTCCTGGTATGCCTTCGGTGTGGCACATGATTTTGGTGCCATTTGGCATTCTAGGGGTTTTAAAACATCTGATGAAAAGCCAATCTCTAATGCATCTCTTGTCTCTTCTTTGATAGAAGCAGCTTCTCTACCATCGTGTCTAGCCATTGCTAAGGTCAAGGGTCATGCTTGTGTTGTGACTGACAATGACAAGGGTAACGCCTTTGCAGATGAAGTGGCTAAATGGGCGGCTCTGTCTGGGACGCCATCGCCCCACGTCTCTGACTGTTCATCTTTCTCTGTTTTCACATGGCCTTGTGCTGCATGATGTTGATCTTCTGTTTTTACAGTTCCAAACTACTCAGGATGACTATTCATACTGGGCCTCGAGATCCTGCGCACCAGACAGCACGGATCTCATTTGCGACCCTGAGGGATGTGTGGTGCTTCCCGGGTCCTGTCTACAATTTCTTGTGCGTCATTTTCATGGCATTTCACATGTCGCACAAAGGGGGGTTGCCAGTATGATCAGCGCCTCCTGTTGTATAAAAGACATACGCAAAACGTCACATTACTTTTGGATTCATGTCTCATTTGTGCAAGGTGCAATCCAAACAAGCACAATGTTAAACATGACGCACTACCTCCACCTGAATTCCCATTTCAACAACTTCAGGTGGACTTTACGCATATGACTCCTTGCAGAAAGCTGAAATATCTTTTGGTGGTAGTAGACAGATTCTCCTAGTGGGTTGAGGCATTCCCTTCTTCAAAGGAGGATGCCCGAACAGTGGTAAAGATTCCAGCCAAAGAAATGATTCCCTGGTACGGCATTCCCCTGTCAATTGACTCAGAACAGGGACCAACATTTGTTTCTAAGATCACACGACAACTCTGTTCACATATCACATCCTGTATCATCCACAGAGTTAAGGTGTTGTTGAAAGAACTAATCGTACGCTGAAAGACAGACCCACTAAAGCCATGTTAGAAAGTGGCAAGACATGGGTAGATCTTCTCCTGGCGATCTTGAGTGAAATCAGAATGACTCCCAGCAGCACAACTAAATTGTCACCGTCTGTGATCATTTTCGGACGACCTTTCACCACCCCATGGGTCAAGGGTACTCCTGGTGTTTCTGTTACAGGAGATCTGGACGTGCTGATTGGCGATTACACTTCTCTCCTCATAGATAAACTGAACAGTGTTCATGGTAATGTCTCTTGCTCTCTACCTCTGCCCGCAGACAAGCTTACTCATCCATTTGTTCCAGGAGAAACTGTTCTGGTGAAATCACTGAACCCTCGGAAGGTGGGCGAGGCAGCTTACGAACCACCGACAAAAATCATCGTTGTGACCTGGACTGCTGTCCTTACTGAGACCCCACTGGATCCAAGCGACTCATGTGAAGAAGGCACCAGAAGCAAGAATTCACACTATCAATTAATCATGTCTGTTGTTTGTAAAACTCAATCTGCTATCATGCTGCACCACATTTTTCTGTCTAGCTAGTTTGATGATGGTAATACCATTTGTGCTCATACCCTGGCATTCAAATAGGTCCTGCCTTTCAATGGGGTCCCTTAAGGATCCTGAAAACATCCCGTCTACACTTGAGGCTGATATCTCTACCGTTGAGGACTCTATCATTGAACCTTAGGACCCTGATGGAGTTATGCCCAATTTATTCCCCCACCAGAACCAAACCTCTATTCAACAGGCCCTGATTCAATGTGATGGTAAAGTGGCCTATGCTTTGGCCATTCTCCATAAACGATAACTTGCTATCAGAAATGATTGCTGGGTCTGTCATCAGCTGACATATAAATGATTGGTAGCACTGATGTCTTTTGGAACTGTTGATTCAGGTGCAGCCAATCAGATAGCCACTAAAAGTATGGCTGACCTTCTGTACTATGGTCACTGTATTGCCCAGGGTATCTCTCCATGGCCGTGCCTGGGTAATAATTTTGCTCCTGGTTTCACCCCCCCACGCCAGGATTGTTTAGAAATACCTTTTAGAAATGCAGAGACCTATTTATGTTCTCTTAGGGGACTGCCCATTGGTAGATCACATTGTAAAATTGACATTATGTTTGACTCGATGTCCAACAGGTGTCTGCATAAAAATATCAGTTTCAGCTGCACTTTCCTTTTTGATACCACCTCTAGCCTGGTATGGGCTTGTGGTCGACATGCCTACCATGCCCTTCCACAATCTTGGTGAGGTTGCTGTCACCCCGCGATAGTTATACCAACCCGTTCACGTTCTTTATCCGCAACACCTGGCCCGCAGCACCTGGCCTAAGGCAGCCCGGAAGTATTCTGTCAAGCGATGCCTTGATCATCAGATGCCCATATGGTTCAAGGGTTATCACCTGTGGGACCCCTGGACGAGTCCTGGTACAACTTTTGGGTGGTTTCTCCTTCCAGGAGGGGGTTTCTGCAGCCACCCTTCAGAAGCTGAATGGTTTGGCCTGGCAGGTGTTGTCCTTGGCTAATGAGACTGAGCTGGCTCTGCACACCGTGGACACGGAATTGTCAGCTCTCCGGGCTGCTGTGATTCAGCATAGGCTGGTCTTAGATGCGTTGCTTGCTAAGGAAGGTGGAGTCATGTGCACTACCTGTTGTTTCTATATGCCTGATTCTCATGGTAACTTAACTGATATTATTGACCATATGAAAAAGGCAGTTCAGTCTCCTGAACTGGGCTGACCCCAGTCCTACTGACGTCTAAACTATCTTTTAGACTGTCCTTCGGCATATACACAACACCCTTCCTATCTGACAGTCGGTCTGACTCAGATCCGAACGTAATCCAAACACCTTCTTAGTGGAGGCCACTTCTTGGAATTTCTCACCCCATCCTTAAGCCCAATCATCTAGCTGTTGATTCGACCTTAGACCAATCATTTTACCCCACACCATTACTCTCTTCTTCCACATCATCTCTTTCTTCTATTTAAACTTCTATATTGTTAATAAACTTTAGAGCATCTTCGTGACACCTGTGTGTTGTGAATTTGTTCTCCGAGATCTCGTAACATGGCATACTGAAGGCTGAACTAAACTCTGGTCAAACCCTGAAGGTACTCTGTGTCAGTCAGATTGAACAGAGGCTAAAACCTAACATCTATCAGCCATAGCATGGCTGTGATTTCTAGAATATTGCATCTTTACAACACACAACTTCACAAACTCATTCAAGTCCCCCAAGAAGGCTGGTCGCCCACAAAAGACAAATGCAAGAGAGGACAGGATAATGCGGAGAATCTCCATAGGCAATCGATTCAACACTGCAGCTGGAATCACTCGCCAGTTCAGCACTGAACAGTGTAAGGATCTGTCTCGTCCACACTGGTCTTATTGCCATACCACTGTTATCTCCATCATACACTCTTCATATAACTGAACTCTCTTCAGTTATTCCAGTAACATCAGTGTTATGGTTTTCCAGGAATGGATGTTCTTCAAAGCTCTCTACAGTATCCTGACCTGACACTGCATACATAGGTCTCAAAGATGTGTTCCTTGTCAAATAAGACTGCATCGCTGCTGTTATAAAGAAAAGTATTCAGATAGATTTAAAACTTTACACTCCTCTTTTCATTATGCTTTAATTTCTTATTTCAGTTGTTAGAAGCTTGAACGCTTCTACCAGACTGTGTAAGTTGAGACATGCCTCCCCTCTGGTGGACAAATGTACAACCGCAGCCTGCCAAATCATTTAGTTTTTATCAACAGTGGTCTTATTGCTATACCACTGTTATCTCCAGACACAGATCATCTTTTACGTTTTAAAAAATGGATTGCTTCACGTCAGTTGGGTTTCTGTTGATTAGACCATCTTCCCACGTCAACTTGTACAGTGGTTTTCATGGGGTTTCTCACACACAACAGCAGGGGTACAGACAGAGGCATTAAGATGCCTACCTTTATTTAATCCCAGTAAATGCATTAATCCCCCTGAATACATATCACATGCAGACATTTTATAGGTTTATATTTTTAAACCATAATTTTTTTAACACCCCATTCCTTTCTTTCATGACTTGTAGTAATGAACCATTACAAATGCTCATTACACATCAGCCATTAGTATTGTTCTTATATACCTGGTTAGTAAAGTGTTACAGCTCTTTTCCCTTCAGCTCTCAAAGTGTATATTAAAATCTTCTACCATTATTACTTCTACCATTATCACTGGACACTACTAAATTTGTTAAGAAAAAAAACGCTAAAAAAAGTTACTGATCTCGCTTAGAAAATCTGAGTAAGACCCAGTCGGTAAATACTAATTAATGAAACTACATTTTTATTTGTGGTTTGGTTACATACATTAATAAAAAGTATCTCAAAAGAACTGAAGGTATCATATTGTTCCTTGGTGAATTTCTAAAGTACTTATAAATTAAATTCTAAAGTATGATAAATTATGCCTACTCCACCTCCCCTGCCTGACAATCTTGGCCTATGTACATAATTGCATCCCACAGGGGTGGCATCATTTAATGCGTAATACTCACCAGATTTGATCCAAGTTTCTGTGAGACACAACATCAATTTTCTGATCGCTTATAATTTCATCTACAAAGGCTGATTTGGAATTGAGCGATCGTATAAGGATGCCTGCCGTGACTGAGCCTGCCTTAGGCTCCTGGAATCCAGCCTTGATCTTACCAGTCATTGGCTGTCCAGTCCACTTTCTAGACACAACAGCATCTTGACCAAGGCCAACCATCTACCAGGTGCATGTTTAGCCAACACCAAAACTCCAAACCCAGACCGTGTACTCCATCCACTCGTATACGTTGCTTGTGAACGTTGGTTCCCCTAAGGGTCTCTATCGTTGTAGATTTTAATTTTTAAATACCCCACTTGGCTTCATGAAGGACAAGCTCACTGTACCCTCCACATTTGCCAGTTGTTGTGTGACAGGGGAGAGCAATCGAGCTAATGGGTAAGAATCAGTATAACAACTAAAGTTTGGAGAAATGATATGTAGTAATATGTAGCAATATCTACCAACAGATAGCTTACCAATAATTAATGGGATTTCAGCTGCATATACCAACAGGGACCTAATTCATCTGCAGGGAAACTGCTTATGGTCAAAAACCAGAAAATGAATCAACATAATGATTAAATGAAGTTTATTACAGGACAATGAATAATGAGATTAACGGTTTACAGGAATAAGTAGGAAGTAAATCTAAATGTAAATCTAAACTATAGAAGGTTAAATAACAGGCTACTAATATAGTGAATAACAAATTATATAAGAAAGGAAAGAGTAAAATAATGAGGAAACAGTACAGTTATGCACCCAATGTACTTGAGATGGGATTTAAATGTAACTTCTACCTATACTGACGATAAATTTTAATTGTAGATAGTCTTTTGTCTGTGATTGTTCTAGACAAGTCTTGCCACTGCATTCTTCATTTTATTTTCGTTTGTTTAAATAAAACCAATTAAAACTTTACAGATGCCACGGCATCATACTCATTGCTCGTATGCCTCGTGCATCACACACACTAGACTTCTGAACTTCAGTAGGAAGGTCTTCCACAGGATCTTTAGAAGAATTCTCTTGCTGTTGTGTTGATCCTGAATTAAAAGGCTTTGCTCCTGCTCCAGTCTCAGCAATACCTACAGAGGAGAAACAAATGGAGTCACTGTGTTCACAGAACAACTTTAGAACCTGCAGGTGTGAGTAAACACTCACCCAAACTGAGATGTTGGTAGTAAAACTACAGGATCACTTACTATATTTACATTCTTCTGCTTCTGATTCATTAACATATCCAGCCAAATAGATGCCATAACGTTGTAGTTCCTTCTCATAGTTGAAAAGTTGAAAGGCGGGCTTTGATGGATCATCGTCGCAGAGAATCCACATATTCTTAGACATGCTGAAGCACATGACCATATGGTTTTCTCTACCAATCAGCAGAAAATCCAGCTCAAAAATCCTACAAGAAACATGGAAACAGTGGATCACAGAACCAAATGACCTTCAGGACAGTTTTGCGGCGTTTAATGAATAAGTGAAGTTACCTGTTCAGGTCATCTATCACACAGGAATCAAGACGATGGAGACGTTCATGATGAAAGCCAACATCAAAATCCACAAGAATGAGAGCAGGGTTTGACTCATCACCCAAAGCCTTCAGGTTACCAAGGGCCCGAAATTTGCTGTAATGGCAAACGTGAGATGATGTAAAGACTGAAAAATAAAGGTTATTATCCCTTTATGTATCTGTTGTTTGTATGCTTGTTGCTTACCTCAGGGTTTTTGAATAGATTTCACTGTCACTTGGGGTTTCTTGATTATAATCGACTTCAGCACAGACTAGTTCAGCAAACATTGGCAAATGGTCTTTTACGGTCCCAGCAATATCAATCACATTCTGTTTTGAAAACATCTTCAGATGCCTCAGACAAAGAACCTTTGCATCATCATACTGTCCGCTATTTAAATAGCACATAATTACATGGAATAGGGTGCTGGACTGCAAAAGTGATTTTACGTTTGGGTATTTGATGCAACAAATATGTAAAGCAGCCAGGGTTGAATCTAGGATGCATGTGTTTATCAAGCGGGTGGAGCCAAATTGACCACCCGCCCTTATGTAAGAAGTGAAGGCTCCAATAATCAGCCCAAGCACTGCTGGCAGCCCTTTTAGCCCTTTTGGAGGAATAAGAAATGATGCCATAGAGTTAGCATGCATGCTAGCAGACAAAAAAAATGAATAAAACTTGTTAAAGCGCATAAAAAGGAAACTGTACCCTTATCACTGAGTTGCCAATAATTGCACCGTCGCTTGGGATTGCAATATCTGCAAAATCACAGAAAATGCTGTTATACATGGTAGTTTATCTCATATATAGTATCTCGCAAAAGTGAGTACACCCCTCACATTTTGTAAATATTTTATTTACAAAATGTGGCCATTCTCAATTAGAGGTGTACTCACTTTCATTGCCAGCAGCTTAAACATTAATGCATGTGTGTTGAGTTATTTTGAGGGCACAGCAAATTTACACTGTTATATAAGCTGTACACTGAGTACATTGTATCAAAGTGTTATATCTTCAGTGTTGTCCCATGAAAAGATCAAATATTTACAAAAATGTGATGGGGGAACTCACTTTTGTGAGATACTGTATATGTATGTATATATAAACAATTTACATTTTAGCATGAAACCTGCTCTGGTGCCTTTGTTTTCTGCCATTTTTGTTCTGCCGGGTTTTTGTTTCCTTTGTCAAGTCATATGTGCGCAGAGAATTGTGGGTAGCTGAAGGCCTGGAAGGATACATCAGAAGTTTTTACTGTGTAGGGCCCAAGATAGACAATGGATTTATTCAGTATCAAAGCAGTCACACATTAGGCCTCTCATCTTCATCAGAAAGACTTACACAAAGTCGCTGGTACATTGTAGATAACGAAACTCTGCTATTAGAACTTTCATAGGATCTTTAGAAGAAATCTCTTGCTGTTGTGTTGATGTTAAATTAAAAGGCTTCGTTCCTACTCCAGTCTCAGGAACACCTACAGAGGTCAAACAAAGACAAATGGAGTCACTGTGTTCAGAGAACAACTTTAGAACCTGCAGGTGTGAGTGAACATTCACCTAAACTGAGATGTTGGTAGTAAAACCTCAGAAACACTTACTATATTTACATTCCTCTTCTATTTTATTGACACATCCATCATTGGGTGGACAATATTCCATTTCTTGGGATGGACATCGCTGTTAGATCACAGAAAATGCTGTTATACATAATATGATGAAGATCTACAGGCATTGGGGTTTCTTAATGATAATCGATTTCAGCACAAACCAGTTCAGAAACCATCAGGAAATGGTGCTTCAGAGTTCAGCAGCATTGAAAACCACTTCATCTACCTCAGCCATAGACCCTTCGCCTCATCATATTTCTCACTATTTAAATTGCACATGATTGTATGGAATAAGGTGCTGGACTGCAAAAGTGATTTTATGTTTGAGTATTTGAGGTAACAGAATAAAAGCTGAACTGTTTCTGGGATTTGATTGGGCACAAAATGGACAGTCAGTGTTAATATAAAACTAAATGATAGGAACTGGTGGCAAAAAAGGGAAAAGTAAACTTTAGGTACATTATCTCCATCAGATGCTTAATACATTACATGAGATTTTATGAAGCCAGTTTCACGTTCACTTCCTGAACTTCTATGTATATCGAAATCTCCATTTTGAAAGGGACAAAAAATTTCATGTAAGCGCTATTACACGTGAATCAGAGCTAGTAAAAAAAAGTTCAGTTAGCTACTTTCGTAACACCTAAGGAAAGTATTGCTTCATATCCACACCACAAAAACTAAAAACTATAGTGAAAGTGCAAATCAGATAAGGATTCACTGTAAACAAACCTCTCATTTCTATCTTTCATCTAGCTAGCATGCGTACAAACGCTCGACATGCCTTGTTTTGCACATCTTGGACTTACAGTTGTGTAGTGAGTATGTGTATTTTTCTAAGTATATTAGTTTGAACAAACATTTAAATGACTAATTTAGACAAAAGGTTGTTAGTTAAAAGCAGAAGGTAGGTTTTGCTTTACCGCTTCTTTTCCATTGTTCATTGTGCCTCTTCCAGCTACCTAAACCATCACTTCCTGTTGAGTCAAGGGCGTCATATGACTGTAACAGGTTAGTCTTTGCTAAAGCATGTTAGCATGCCTGAGTAAGAAAGTGCTTTAAAACCGTCTCCTTGTTATTAGTGTATAGTCTCAGAATGCTGGCTTTGGGATCCCTCGTTGTACTGCCCTCTAGGCAATATTTGTATATATTTTTTATACTTCCTGTGTGGACGGGAAGCAGGAAGTAGAAAGCCTATGTTCATGTGTAGAGCTGTTAGTAGAGCTGGAGACAATCAGTAGCCATCCTGTTGATGTACCAGTGGAGG
>JAOXYF010000005.1:2467480-2478935 GCA_028565775.1 Sternarchorhynchus goeldii
CCTCCTCCTCCCTCTCCCCATAACCCTCGCCCTCCTCCTCCCTCTCTCCCCAACCCTCCCCCTCCTCTCTCTCTCCCTCTCTCCCACCCTCTCTGTAACTCTCTCCCTCACTCCCCATCCCTCTCTCCGTGGTTACCTGAGGAAAAGCGAGCGATGACCTCTGCTGTCTTTCTCACTGTAGCTCTTGCCGGCAGCCCTGAAGGCAAAGGGGTTGGCGGTGAGCTCGGCGTCGGGCGACACAGAGCCATACTCACTGGTGCTGCTCGTATCCTCCACCACCACAGGCACCGGCAGCGACACACTGCGCAGGTACTCTGACGGAGCGCAAGGCAAGACACACACACACACACACACACACACACACACACACACACACACACACACACACACGCACCCTGAGCGCTAAACTCCACCATACGCCATCACACAGCAGACTGGCAACAACCTCCCTAGCTCCCAGCACTGGGTTAACTCCATGCTGGGGCTGTTTAATGGCATGTAACAACGCGCTGATTCTCCAGCATGCAGACACTACGTTCATCTGTCTTACTTCACATGCAGGTGTTTCATTTCACTAGCAAACTCTGAGGAAAACTGCAGAGATTAGCAGACTCACCAGATCCTGGGCTCAGCGCTGTGAAAGCAACAAGAAAGTATATTGAAAATGTCATATGTCTATTTGAAATATTTTAACATGGTTCATTAACACAGTGTCTAAATATATAAACTGTTCATCTTGAGTACTGGTAGCTGTGAGATGCTTGACATAAACAGATCTCTGAATTAGCCTGTAGTATAATACACTCACTCACACACACACTCACACACACACACACGCACTCTCACGCACAAACACACACCAGCTCACCTGTGAAGTTGCTGCCTTTGGTCCGTTTCCGGCGGGAGGTGACGGTGAGGAACTCGTGCGTGAGCAGCTCATTGGCCGTGGCCCGGAGATCTGGGTCGGGTTCGAAACAACGCAGGATAAACGCCTTCGCCTCAGCCGACATCGAGTCCGGAATCTCCGGGTGGATCTTAAACATTCCCACCTACACACACACACAAACACACACACACACACAAACACACACACACAAACGTGTCACCTTCACAGAAAAAACACTACTTCACTCAAAGAAGCACTTATCCCTGACCTTTGCACCAATCAGCAAAACAGCTCATGAATAATGGCGGTTGCATTTTAATATTGCAAAGAAAGGGATTATGGGATTTGAAGTTCACAATGGAAAAAAGCCTCAGCATCTGAGACAACAGCTAACAGCATTCCTGGGATTGTTTGCATGGCTGGGGAATGAACACCTTAATCTGGTTATGAGCACAAAACAAACAACATTCCCATAACTGGGAGCTAAAGCAAAAAGCAGAAAAAAAACAAATTATTCAACAATAGGATATTTTGAAGTACAGGGCCTTTACACAGTGCAACCAGCAGAGGGCAGGCTTTCTGACTTCAGGAGAACATGCTTGGGAGGGTTTATTTGGATTCTCAGAATTCCTGTATGAAATGAACAGGAAGTGCAGACAGGCATTTCGCACATTCCCTCATGTTTTGGTCATGAGAAACACCAGTTGTGTACTTTTGTTGGCTGAGAGTCCATTCACTGATATAAAGAGAAGGTCAGACATGTACTGCTTCAAACTCCCAACTGAATCCGGTCATACATAAAACATGATTTCAGATCCAAAGTACCTCTCATTGACCTGGATCTCTCTCTCTCTCTCTCTCTCTCTCTCTCATTCACTCACTCACAGAGTAAAAATAAAATTCTCCACAAAGGGGCACTGATAGCACTGAAATAGTTTTGGTGCTTCGTATCAGTGACACCAGTGTCCTGATTACTTCATCAAACATCTCTTCTGGAACCTACGACAACATACCAAATTATTAGCCAATCAGGAACATTGAAAATGAGTGATGAGTCACACCGGACATGTGACATCATCTGAATGTCTCTGACCTTGAACATGGCCGCCTGTGGCTCTCCCAGTTCATAAAACGGGGGTTTCCCGGTGGCCATCTCGATGATGGTACAGCCCAGCGACCAGATGTCTGCTGGTTTGCCGTAGCCACGAGGGCCTTTATCAATAATCTCCGGGGCCATGTACTGCAGTGTGCCTGTGCAAAAATATCATAAATAGCACAGGAACGCATCACAAACAACAAATGCACCGCTCCACTGCAAACAGACCAGAAAGGATTTAGTGTCAGACTACTTAACAAAAGGAGAAATGGTGGCGGATTTTAGAACTGCGATTCAAAGTCTTTGTGGGAGTCTCATTAAGTCCGCGGCCCTGACACGACGCGCTCACGACAGCGACTAATCCAGCATGCTGAGATCGCCGCTGCGTGAAGAACGTCTGGGGAATTCGGGCAGATCCAGGCTCAAGTCCAATCAGAGGTGCCCAGAGGACAAAACACATCGTCTGTGCATCTACCCACGGGACACTGAATACAAAGAATATCCGCTCTGAATAAAGAACAAACTGATCCCGTGCTATATAAAGCTCTGTTCAATGCAGTGGTCATGTGGACTTTCTCTTCTGGCCTGAGAGCACTCCAGTAGGACTGGACAGCCCGCTAGAATGGCTAGAGCAACAGCTGAGACTCTGGAGTGATTCCCCCCACATCCAAAACATCCTTCATTGTTGCTAAAACCTTTTTTATTCTTCCAACAAAATACAACTTATAACATGAACCAGTAAGGGCATGACGTAATCACATTCCGATTAATAAAAAGCCTATAGAAACATATGGAAAGTCAATGCATTATGATTCCCCTTTGACATTACCTGTAAGCATGTCTCCTATTTTATAGAGCTACAGACTAGCGTATGACACTCTGTACTACAAAGTTACATTTTTAATAAGAAACTGTAAGCAGTCAGAGCAAGAGAAGCAGAGAATAATGTAAACAGAGTAAAATGGAGTGGAGTAATGACAAAATAAAGTGTAAAGTTTACAGTAAAGTGAACAGTAGAATCTGGGTTACCAGTGAAGGTCTCAGTGCAAGGGTTGATCCCAGCCAGACGCTTCGACGTGCCAAAATCGGAGATCTTCAACACGCCGCTATAAGTGTTTATCAGGACATTGTCTCCCTGCATGGTTGAGGAGGAGAAGGGTTACGTCATTGTAATGTTATGGTAATGTTAGGGTAACAGTATCGGTAACAGCGTCGTAATCTGTGAGCATGAAGACACACGCCAGGGCTATAAAACATGCCGTAACAGACTCAGACCAGAAAAAAAAAAAAATCATCAAAGAAGATTTACAGATAACGTAGTCATGAAAAGGCCTGTTTTTTCTGAGCATGAGTTCCTCAGATTTCATGGTTTCATGTGAACCCACAATAACAACAGGTCTGGTTTAAGGGTTTCGAGGGTTTTTTTTTTTTTTTACTTTCCTCACCACACAGCAGCAGATGTCCACAAATTTCAAGCCGGCAGAAAAACAGATTAACATTTACATGAGTGCCTTTGCACTTTATAGGGCAAGAAGACCAACGAGACATGAGACCATAATGATCCTCTATGTAAGACTAACAGCTCAAACACTTAAGCCATAGGCCACCACTCCACACAAGGACAAAGCAACACTGGTCAAACATACCATTCAGAACAACTGTCAAATTGCCGTTCTCATGATGCAATCTTTCTTCTGGTCTCCAGCTATAAATAGCTACTTACTTTGTTGGGGCTTAGTTTTAACGCTTTTGTTTCAACCATTTCTGCCATAAACATGCAATAAAAATGGGTTTGTACCCATTCAGAGATCTTTGTAGTGGTAAGTTTAGTTTAAAACCAGTTCAAGGTCCTCCATCGCATTAATTACTGCAAAACAAGATTCGCGAAAATTTACAATGGGGCAGATTAACTTTGTGATCACTGTCGTACCCCTAAAGCTGATCTTACACGTTCATTCTGGATTTGATTACTGCTCACACTTCAAACAGCATCAAAGAGGACTGCTTTTACTTCACCGTTTGTAAGAAGAAAGATATCGTTTAACTGGAAATCAACTCATCCTCCATTAACCTTTAAACAATCACCTGGAAAACATTACAAAACTTGGATACGTGCTGCAGTATTTTGAAAAGCTAAAGTGTCTGCCCACCACATAAGTGTCCTTCTGTTAGATATACTTCATAAGCCACTGACTAACTTTTGAACTGGAGCAGTAACTGACCAGTTGTCTCTAAATGTTACTAGTCACTCCCCCACCCTCCTTTTTTAATTGTATTTATTTATTTGTTTGTTTTTTGTGGTTGTATTTATTTTAAAATAATCAACCAATAAGAAAAAAAATTTGGAAATTGCACTGCCCCTAATATGTATACTTGTATACCTTTGGTTTAAACCCACCTCTCCAAAGACAGGATGAACTTTTACGTGCTTAGAAGATGTGAAAAACCCCCACAGGCAGCAAGAACCTCCTTCTTGTAGAGAAGTTTTCTAATTGACTGATAACTTGTTCTCCACCACCAATACCCTTTACTGTGGGCAAAGGATAGAAGATCCCTAGCAGGTGGGTGGAAACGGCCGAGAGGCGGAGCTGGAATGTAGAACGAGAGGGAGGGTGTGGTTACCTTGATGTCTCGGTGAGCAATCTGGTTGTCGTGCAGGTACTTGAGCCCCTCCAGAATCTGTTTGGTGTAGAATCCAATGGTGGGCTCGTTGTCCTTCAGCGGACCCCATTTAGATCTGAGGAGCGCCGACAAACTGCCTGTCACACACACACACACACATACACACACACACACACACACACACACACACCCCAACATGGACCAACCATGAGCTCCGTGAGCAGAAGAATGCCATTGTCAGGACACTTCTGACCCGGACTGGTGTGTGCGCCCTCACCTCCGGGGACCTGCTCCATGAAGATCTTGATGAAGCCGTTCTCGCTGATGGAGCCAAGATACTGGACAATGTTTTTGTGCTTCAGGTGCTTGTGGAGGGCTATCTCCTCATGCAGGGGCTGGGAGTACCTGCAGACACACGACGAGCACACCTCAGCAGGACTGGGAATATGTGTGTGGAAATGGGCATAAACTCACTTGGATGAAAGGCTAAAGTCTTTTAGCTGATACTTTCAGCTTGATTTTGTTACATCCAGGTCGCAGGCATCTTTTGTACCAGAAGGGGGCGCCGTTTGTGGGGTTTGTGAGGCAGAGGTGGGCTGGCTGCGATGGCGTGTGGAGCCGTCCACCTCCAGAGATGGGGACGGAAGCTGCGAGCATGCAGCTGTTGCTATGCGACCCTCCCTGCCCGATTCCTGTCTCTACCACCCTCACAAATGAGCCGACGCAAAACAGGAAGTGTGTGTGTGTGTGTGTGTGTGTGAGAGAGAGAGAAAGAGAGAGAGAGAGAGAGCAAGATAGAAATGGGGATACAACTTGTAGGCTGACATATACTATATACTGACATGAGAGAAAGGGAAGAGAGATGGAATCACAGGATGACAGTTAAGAAGAAAAAGAGCGAGACACAAAAGACAGAGAGAGAGAGAGAGCACTTCCAGTGTCTCTGCAACATATGCAAGTTCTCCCATCAAACCTTCATGGAAGCAATTTAGATAATTGCCCACTGTCTAACCCCTTACAGAAAGTGATTACATAACCGTTACAGAGGTTCGAAATATACAGCTGTTTGACAGGTGTGTGTGTGTGTGTGTGTGTGTGTGGTGTGTGCGCGTGCACGCTGTGCCCAAATTGTGTCGGAGGGCACAGATGTCCACCTGGTTGATCAGAGCTGACAACAGGACAGTTCGGATCATTCAAGGAGGACAGCGGAGAGCGCGGGAGAGTCATGCACCGACATGCCTGGATCTCTCACAACGATTAGTCACACGGACACCCCTGGCTCCTCTCGCCACCACACAGCAGACAAATGTCGAGTCACTGTCCGCCATATTGGCTCGCGGCTTCATGACTCGGCGCTTTCTGGAGGGAGGCCACGCACCCACCCCCTGCTGCAACCAAACACCACCCGGATCTTCCCCTCCGCTTGGCTCATGGAAGGTGAGATCAATATCACGGGAGTCACGTGAAGGCAAAGTACAAGCAAACACAAAGTACATAGTGTGCACTACACACTACACACTACACACTGCGCACTACACACTGAGCACTACACACTGAGCACTATACACTACACGCCGAGAACTACACACTACAGGCCGAGCGCTACACACTACAGGCCGAGCGCTACACACTACACAACGAGCGCTACACACTACACGCCGAGCGCTACACACTACACGCCGAGCACTACACACTACAGGCCGAGCGCTACACACTACACGCCGAGCGCTACACACTACACGCTGAGCGCTACACACTTCACGCTGGACACTACACATTACACACTACACATTACACACTGAGCACTACACGCTGAGTGCTACACGCTACACGCTGGCGAGGGCACATACCTGCTGTCCCGCTCAGGAATCTCTTTGATGGCCAGGCGCACCTGGTTGCTGAGGTCGCGACCTGCATAGACGACTCCAAAAGTGCCTTTACCCAGAACCACCTTCTCTCCATGTTCATCAAACTCATAATCATACTGCGGGCACACACACATAGACACACACACACAGACACACACATTACCCTACTTTTGAGGATGACCAACAGAAAACCACTCATTCTGGGCTTTCAGTTACACAATTTATGCAAATACATCCATGCAGTTATGACCTCCTCCCATTTATACTGGTATCCATTATATCACATTCTACTGTACTTCTGAGGCACCTGTAGTACAGCAAACTAACACAGGGGGCGCTCAGATGAACATAACAAGGAAAAGATATGCAACATCAGTAATAGATCAAAGGCATGAGATATCAACATGCACAAGTTAAACACAGATACCATATTCACCCACACTGGATAAACAGAGAGAGAGAAAGAAAGAGAGAGAGAGTGAGAGAGAGAGAAAGACAGGTTTCTGCAGGTTCCGATTCCCAGGCATGCTCAGCCCTTCTAGCTCACGTGCGCTAGCTCACACGCATGACCTCACGTTCACCTTGCTTTTCCCGAAAGCCGGCAGCTCACGTGCATGCAGAGAGACGCTCGCAGAGTCCCCAGCACTCTGAGTAAACATTGCTCAGGCCACTTTTAACCAGAGAGGGAGGGTGCTTAGTGCTGTGGAACTTGGGCCCCAGAGAGGGGAGGCAAGATTCCTCAGCCTCCAGGACAATGTACACCATTTAGCAAAAAGAAGCAACATGAAATTGTGAGGAGGAAGGTGATAAATGTATTGGGGAAGGGGGTTTATTAGAAATAATGTAAATATGTCTGGGCTTATTCGTTAAACTCAAAGTTGGTTTCAACAGCTTCAGGGAACAGTTTCAGGGTCAGTTTGAGGGGTTTATTTCAAGGTTAGAGGGGTTAATATTGGGGTTAGTCTGATAGCTGGGGTTTATTTCGCAGTAACTGCAGTTAGTAGTTGTGGTAATGAGAACCATCACGATACACGTTTACCTCTAAAGCCTCTGAATCGCACTCCGCCTCATCCGCTCCCCGCCAGGCTTCCTCCGTCAGACTGTTCACCAGCTCACAGAACCTGCAGCACATACACACACACACACACACACACACATCAAAACACAAAAGGCATGCGCACACATACAAATACAGGCAAAACACATATCACACAGGGTCACATACAAGGTCAAACGTGTAAACCCGACCTCATTTCCCCATACAGAAGAGAACAGTGTTATATTTATCATTAACACAATATATAGCTGTTGGCAGTGTTCCTGTTCTGACTTTGATTCATTTGCATTACAAAAAAAAAAAAAAAAACACCACCACACACTATTCATTTGTGTGCACACACACACACACGCGCATGCGCACACACGCATGCCCACACACACACACACACACATACGCACACACAGTGAAGGAAACCGGTGTTGTGATGAAGATCAGAGACCAGGGTGTGACTGTTGCCCTCAAGCCTTCACTACATATATACACACACACACACACACACACACACCTTTTGCAGTGCATCTCAGTGCAGAAGTAGATCTGGAAGTCTTCTGAGTTGTTCACTACATACAGGAAGGAACTTCGTTCGTCGAACTTGGAAATGCTGCAACAGAAAACGAAACCCTGACTTCCACCTGTATCCTGTTCAAAGCTCGAAACTGCACATTGTTGGGCCGCAACTTGTTTATTAACTTGAACCCTTTAATGCAGAGAAAACTGTGGTGCCAATGTTATGAAAGAGAAATATTTTATCTTTAGCTCAGTAACGAGGATTCAGCACAGTATGGTAACACACACACGCAAACACACAACAGTATGCCAACACATACACACAAACACACAACAGAGCAATCAACTAAGACCTCATTCTGGAGCAATTACTGCTCTCCAGTCACTACTCCAGAGACTTTCCTTCTGCAAGTGTGTGTGTGTGTGTGTGTGTGTCACAGAGAAAAAAGAGAAGACAGCGAGATATAGGAGTGGGATTGGTGGTGAGAATTAGACAGCTTGAGTGTTAAACAACTGCTCATTTAAGAGCCATGATGAGAGTGGGAGCAACAGAATGTGTGTGTGTGTGTGTGTGTATCTCATCTTTGTATTGCACTTTAAACCTCTACTGTAAGTGGGCTTGCAGTGATTGTTCCCTAGCAACTCAGGCTCTGTCTGGACCAATCACGACAGCATTCAGTCAACTTAGGAAGGGCCCTTGAAAATGCCCAGGGCTGGAGAAAATCAGTCCCATTCAGAAAACCACTGCTAACACTAAGTGCTTCTATCTGCTACCAGTGTCCAGTAGACCACTCTATCCCACCAGTCTGTACCCACCAAACTGCCCACCAGCCTCTTCCCACCCGGCACTGCCCACCAGGCACTGCCAACCAGCCTTTTTCCACCAGGCACTGCCCACCAGTCTCTTCCCACTAGGCACTGCCCACCAGGCACTGCCCACCAGGCACTGCCCACCAGCCTTTTTCCACCAGGCACTGCCCACCAGTCTCTTCCCACCAGGCATTGCCCACTAGCTGTTGCTGCCCTATTGGCCTTTAAGGATGCACATGAAGAACACTGGATGCCGGGCATAAGTCAGCACCATCTGGCCGGGGACACTGGGCTGGAGGGACTCACCTCACACCCCGCACAGACGCAGCGCTGAAATTCCACTCGTGGATGCCCTTATTCTAAGAAAGCCAGAGGAGACAGAGAGACGGAGAGATAGAGAGAGACAGAGAGATAGAGGGAGACAGAATTACAACATTATCATAATGAACAAAGATTTCTCACATGTTCAAACCTGTTTGTTCGCCTCTGTAAATGTATGTGTGGGAGTGAGAGAGAGAGAGAGAGAGAGAGAGAGAGAGAGAGAGAAACAGGCAGTGAGGGAGACAGAAAGAAAATGAGAGAAGAAGAGGAGAAAGGGGATAATGAGGAGACTGAGGCTTCATTAACAGAATGCTTCCTTTAGACACACACACACACACACGCACACACACACACGCACACACACATACAGGCACAAAGACTGACGCAAATCCATCTCAGTTACATGTGTAGCAGGCAGACTGGTCTGGCTGAAATGATCATAAATCAGGCATGTGATGTCAAAGAGGGCTAATCTAATAGGCTCCCAGAGGGATACAGCCCAGAACAGTGTGTAACGCACGTTCTTGACCCAAGGAGTGTCAATTTAAACTGAACTGAATCAATCAACATGTGACTGAATACAAAGAGTAGGTGAGAGGGTGGATGGATGAATGGATGAATGGATGGATGGATGGATGGATGGAGAGATGGAGTTAATGAAGTGAAACGTATGCTTACCTTGTCATCAGGAGCCACGTGCCACATTGACAGGGTATTTTCTTCCTTGTCGTTGTTGATTGACAGGTATGATGGCTGGTAGACTTTAGTGGGCTCAAGGATCAAAACCTGCAACACCCCAGATGTCCAAAGTTGATCAGTGCATTATGACAACACCTGCAAGCATTTACACAAATGTGTGTGTATGGATGTGTGTGTGTGTGTGTGTGTTTGTGTGCGTTTGTGTGTGAATGGATGTGTGTGTATGGTTGTGAGTGTGTGTGTGTGTGTGTGTATGGATGTGCGTGTGTGTGTATGGGTGTGTGTGTGTGTCTGTGTGTGTGAGTGTTTGTGTGAGTTCTGTGTGTGAATGGATGTGTGTGTGTGTGTGTGTGTGTGTGTACGGGTGAGGGTGTGTATCTGTGTCTGTGTGTGTGTGAGGGTGTGTATCGCAGGGCAGGGGTGCTCATACAGGAAAGCGGACAGATGAAACATCCTTTTTGGTGGCTTCTACCAGGAAGTCCATCCAGAAGTCCATCAGTTCCTGTTTGGGTCCAGGAGACTCAGAGGAAGAGGAAGGCTTCTTAAAGTGCTGATAGATAACAAAGGTCTCAACCAACGAGCAAAGGTACCTTAAAACACACACACACACACACACACACACACACACACACACACACACACACACACACACACACACAAACACAAACACCATTATCTTATGGTGTCTGAAAAAGATAGTGATCTTTATGAGAAGTGTGTGTGTGTGTTGTGTGTTTGTGTGAGCATACCAGACCGGAGCTTTAAGTTTGAACAGCTTCTCAGAGGCCTGTATGACACGTGTGTTGTCACAGGCCAGGATACTGGCACCCAGGAAGAAACCCACATCCCAGTAACTCTGGAGCTTATCCAGACTTCCCTTCTTCCCCAAGAGACTGCTCAGCTTCACACCTGCATCACACACACACACACACACGTGTGCACCCACATGCACAAACCCACATGCGCGCACACACACACACACGCAACACACACACCCATCCCTCACACCATGTGCAAATACATGCATTTAACACATGTATGCATGCACAGATAAACACACAGAAATGCATTATTCAACCCCTAATACATATTATAATGGTCACTTAATTACTCTCTCACGGAGTTGGAATTACAACACAAACCCATGGGCACAAAGAACCTCTTCATTCTAACCTGACACCAGCAAAACCACCCAAACACACACACACGCCCAAAGACATGTGTTTGTGCGTGCACAAACATACAGTCATTATAGAACAGTACATGCTAAGTACCTGACAACCTCGCAACTATTCCTGAGTTACAATCGTTAAGTGTTCCCACTCATACACACAAACAGAGAAATATGCCCACACATACACACAACCCTCTCTCTGAAAGAGAGAGAGAGAGAGAGAGAGAGATGGAGGCGGGGGGCTGTTGACATAAAACTCTCAGTGTAGGTGATCAGCTCTTTGACATTGGACTTGGCGATTTTGAGCCCATGGAACTGATCACGAGGAAGCTTGGAGGCAGCAAACCGTGGGGGGGGGGGGGGGGGGGGGGGGGGGGGGGGGGGGGGGGGGGGGGGGGGGGGGGGGGGGGGG
>JAOXYF010000005.1:2479518-2537596 GCA_028565775.1 Sternarchorhynchus goeldii
TGTTCGGTTAGTCATTATTGTTGATTGAGTGTTTATTTTGTAGGTAATATGCTTTTATTATTTTCCTACCCATTTCCCCTTTACTTGTTCTGCTCATTGGCTTTAGTCATAACGTAACTCAACACCCATGCCAATAAAGCACTGAGCTGAACTAAATTAAACTGAGAGACAAACAGCAGTGAAAGAAATGCACCAAGAGAGCGTGACAGTATGATACAAAGAGAGAGAGAGAGAGAGAGAGAGACAGAACAACAGAACAGAGGATTTATGGAAATGTTTACTATGTGATAATCACGTCAGCAAAGTGATTTCCCCCGGCTCAACTGCGTCCCCATTGGTGGTGCCGGGGGGGGGGGATCCACTCACCACTGTATGCTACTGTCCCGGCTCTGTGTGTCCGTGAAGTGGGAGTCCAGGAACATGTCCTTGTAGATGCGTCCCACTAGGCAGTAGATGTCCGACGCCACCTGCTCCTCTGCCTCCACCAGTGGGAGCATGATGTCCAGAGCATGCTGCCTGTCCCCTGGGTGGTTCCTCCTGAAAGGAGAGGGACGGAGAGAGGGAGGGAGGGAGAGAGATGGAGAGATGGAGGGAGGGTGAGGAATGGAGAGAGGGATGGAGAGAGGGAGCGTTACGGACACTGACCGGCCGGTTACGGATACTGAGTGGTGATGGACGCGGTGACGTCACACGTCGCACAGTCCAAACCCGCCGACTAAACGCAAGGCAAAGAATGAGCACAGTGTCCTCCTGCCTTCAGTCCAGACAAAGCGAGGGGGAGACAGACTGAGAGGCGGGGGAGCACGAAGTGAGAAGAACACAGACGGGAAAAGAGAGAAAGAGAAGAGAGGGAGAAATAAGGAGAAAATGGAGCTGGATATGAGATTTATGTGAGAAAGAGAGCAGGGGTCAGATTTAGGGATTAGAACATAAGAGCACTGTTTACTTTTGCAGGATTTACCAAATGACTTCATGATTTTAATCTCATTTTGTCTCTCCACAGGCTCACGCTATACACTTGTTCCACTGTCCTCATTCACCAGAGGTGAAACCAGAGTGGCGTCAGGTGACATCACCATGAGCTTGCATGTTTGGTTTTTTTCTTTTTCCAGCTCTTCCGTGACACACAGATGAGTCACTCAACACTTGAGAAACTGTCCCTTGGGCAACAATTACCAGAGAATTGATTGTTCCCCTGACAGTTTAACTGGGTGACTTGGTCCTGTAAAACCTTTTCAAACAACAAATGAGTGAGATTAAAACTCTTCTCACGTAACAGGCAGTTATTTTAGTGTTGGTGCCTCGAGTTCTGATGACTGCTGTATTATTTTTTGGGGAATTGGACACATTCTGAAATACACTGCAAGTGTCTGAAAAAAGAGGCTGTAAAGACATCTACCCACCAGCCCTGCTTACATTACTGTCATAGACACACGGTCCAATATTTCCAGAAAACAAGACATATGCAAATAAACAAGAAATCTCACTAATACTTGAAAAGTACTCATTTACATATTTGCACAGTGTCGGTGATGTCATGAAACAAAGACGTGTTGACACATTCATACACACACATAGACCCTCTTTCAGAAATATAATGGGCAAACACACACACACACACACGCTAATACACACCTGTTGAGGGCAAAGGCATAGTGGAACTTGACATGAGGATGTGCCACGGGGTCAAACGTTGGGAGCTTTTCTAAGGCTTCAACCAGCTTGACGATAGACTCGTAATCCTGCGAAATACACATTAGTAAGAACCAGCTTGGCGATAGACTCGTAATCCTACGAAATACACATATCAGTAAGAACCTCCACACAGAGCTGCAGGAAAATGTTTATGAACCTTCTAGAAAGACCTGGATTTCTACATGATTATCTTGAATCTTGTCCTTCTTTGTATGTGTCATCTCTATTGAAGAAATGGTTTAAATAAACAAGATCATTGATGGAAAAAGAGAACCTCTGTGAATACAGGAATACAGCCTGACCAAAACTAATTTTAGAAGACCTTCAAGCAAGACGCTGAGGCTTCCAAGACTGGACGACGTTGCGAAAAGATTTCTAAAGATGGGAAGCAATCCAGCTATGTTCCCACAGGCCTCGGCGTGGCGACCTGAAAAGAACCCTGCCACCAAATCAGTGGTCATGTGACAACAATCCAGCTATAGCAGATATTGGCCTGCACATGTTCCTGGCACTTTATGACACTAGATGTTCACCACACATGCAATGTTCTGTGTACAGACAAGACACATTTTTTGAACTTTTTGGTAACTGGACACAGTAATATATTTGGAGACACTGCATTCCACCAAATATCTAAATCTCATCACAGATATGAAGCAGGTGGAGAGGATATAGAGGTGTTGCTTCGCTGTGGTTGTGTGGACGGCTTGTAATCAGTGAGGAATCGAAGAGTTCCAAACTAAATAAATAAACAGAGCAGAATTGGAAGGTGTCTTTGATGTAAACCTCAATAAAGGTTGGGCCATCCAGCAAAAATCCAGAAAACAAGCGAAATTTGGCGACAGAGCGGCTCCAGTACACACGCGTTCAGAGTCCATGTGCGACTGGAATGCTGGGTGATGTAGGGTCACTAGCTCCAGCAGCGCTATGAAGGGAGGCAGGATGCTGAGCTTTGGAAATAGTATAGTGTTTATTGAACAGAGTGACGAAGGGAGCAGTCAAGGGCAGCCAACGTGACAATCAAATATATTTCATATATCACATTCTAGGTTCTATTCATTGCAACGAGGATTAGGATTAATTTTATTCAAGGATAACAAAATTTAAGGGACACTCTGCAGTGTCATTAGTGGTGGTATATTTGAATCATTTTACAAATCCTTCTTAGACCAAGTCTCATTCCCAGTGTGAAATGTTCTTCCAAGATCCCAGATTGAAATGGACAACGGTAAGCAACACACTACAGAATCTGTAAGTCCTCAACTCAGTTCATTGCACCATTTAGATTTGCTGCAGGAATCCATCAGCAACTTACACTATAATGAAAGGCCCCGTGCAATCAGCTCCGATCCCACTGCACTGCACGCAGGCGCTAATAACCAAGTTAAATAATTCAGTTAACCTTTATCATTGGTTGTTGTTGTATAGTGATGGATAAACACCAACTGAGCTCAGTCTGCTTCATATCACCATGTTCTCGTCATGTTCACACTCACACCCCCCCCCCAAAAAAATAAATATGAAATATGAATATCTCAGTCTTCACAAAACAGGTTAGAAATGTCACTGCCAAAATCCATACTACCTACATTCATTATGTACCAGTTTCCCTTCAGGAATACATGGGAGTCTGTAACTCCCATACGTTAGAATGTGTCTAACTCCATCAGACTGGACTTGATTAGACTTTAATTCTAGTAGATCCGACTATACATGAACATAGTCCAATCGCTGCTCTGCCTACGTTCTGTATATATTGTATCTATTGTACTTCTGCACCTGCTGCTTATTGCACTTCTGGTTAGATGCTAAACTACATTTCGTTGCCTTGTACTCATACATGTGTAATGACAATAAAGTTTAATCTAATCTAATCTAATCTAAACTAAAATACCTGTTCGGATCACGTCTACATCCATTAGACTGAACTGTGTCCTGGTTTGTTTGGGGTTTTTGTTGGTTCTTGTTTTTTTTTTGTTTTTTGTTTTTTTAGATCGGTCTACATACTTCGAGGTTTTTATGTCAATGCCGGTCTGCTTCCTGTTGGAAACTCAAGACAGGCAGGCGGAGGCATGAAGACGGCCTGAGAGCATCTTAAACATTTACCCTTGGGCACTCTGATCTGAGTCGAGTTCCAGAGCACATCAAACAGAACCCCTGCTTGCTATGTGAAACCATAGTCACTATCTCCCATATGTGGCTTGCAGTTGGGGCAGTACAATATATACTTACTAGTAAACTGCTGTTAGCCAAACTTTAACTGCCACGGAAAAGTTATTACTAAGTTATTATTAAGTGTTGCATTTTTAAAGGGTTCAATTTTGTATCAACACTCCGCCCCCTTAATTACACATCATCCTGAGAGAAGGTTTCCATGGTGAAAGCAGTTTTTAATAGCAGTTTTAAAAATCTAAATAAAACGAAAATAGTGAGTTCTAACCGAGTTGTAATTGCTAATCTTCATTTAAACAAAAATGTATTTATTAACTGTAAGGAAGGTTAAGAACCTGAGTATATGTATACCTGAGTATATGTATATGTTGCATATCCCTGTATGTAAATATATACCTGTATGTCCCTGTATGACAGCAGTAGATTGATTACGATGTCCGCAGACAGGCACTCCACGTTGTCCAATCGCTGCTGTATCCGGCCCAGCTCTGCCGCTAGCTCCGCCCCCGTGTACAGCTCCCGTGCTTTGCGGATCTCGTTGAGAATGGTCTCCCGGAAGTACTGGCTGCAGGGTGACCACAAACACAGCACGCTCAGCTCAGAGTTCACCAGCCAAGCCTCTTCTCACTCCACAGGACTACGGCTCAGCCTTCAAGAACTCTTTCTCTCTCTCACACACACACACACACACACACACCATACCATCCACTCCCATATGATTTATCCCCAGCCAGACCACATTGTTCAGATGGCATGCCAGCTAACTGTGGAGTCATTTAGCATTACCGAAAGAGCCATGGGAGGGACCAGGAGAATACTACTGCTGATTGGCTGGCAGTGCTTGAGCACTGGGTTAAGGTCTTTCTAGAATATTTCAGTCAAGAAGTTGAAATGGACTCAATGTCTCTGCGGGCATAATTCTATTTGTGGAATCGACATATTGATTGCAATTCCTGCCAAGTCAACCTCAGGTTTTGTCTGAAAGCAATGTGATATCATTCAACTTGGAATCAATGTGGTATAAAAACCAAGCGCCCACTGTGAACAAGTCATATGAAACAACTAGAACAACAAAAATACTTTTGAGAAATGACATACTATTCTATAGCCTTTTGTGGCAGGACCCTGCAGCATTCTGTTCTATTCAATTCTATTCTATACACCAAGCTGCTATACTGAGAAGAAGTCTTCTCTATATTCTACAACATTTGCTTCTGAGAAACCCATTAGCGCTCAAGATCATTCACACACCAACTCAGCAAACAGCAACATCTAAAAACGGACAAAGTGGAGTGTGTCTGGAAAGAATCAACACAAAAGCAGACGCTGTCTACATTTGGACTCAATGCAGTCTGCTGTGTGTCTAGACTGGGTCTCCTGTTCTGAACCCTCGCCTACAGAGCCGACTACACCATTACACACAAAATGTGCACCAGCAAGCAGCAAGCAGGATAAAGTCACAACGTCACTAAACCCACCCCAGTCATAATTAAATTATTTTTCACAGAAATTTACAATGACAAGGACATGTTGACCCTAGAGGTGGTTAATGTAACTGGCTTACTAAAGCTCCGAGATGTTTCAGCTCACCCAGAATCCATATATATCGTATATACAGGTTCTTCTACTCTACAGATAACAGAAAATAAAGATTTAATGGTGAAATCGATGAGAGGAGGCAGTAAATGTGATGGCACATGGAACACAAGACAAATGAGTAACCGCTGACACCTCGCTCGCCTCTGTAACGAACAGCTGCTCACAGCCTGTGGATCTACTGACCCATGTCACGGTGGATCTACTGACCCATGCCACGGTGGATCTACTGACCCATGTCACGGTGGATCTACTGACCCATGCCACGGTGGCTCTACTGACCCATGTCACGGTGGATCTACTGACCCATGCCACGGTGGATCTACTGACCCATGCCACGGTAGATCTACTGACCCATGTCACGGCGGATCTACTGACCCATGTCACGGTGGATCAGTGGATCAGTCATGGTGACGTGGACACAACATGGCAAAAAGGGTGCAAAGGGAGCTGAGAGCATGGGGTCTCACACACACACACACACACACACACACACACACACACACACACACACACGCATGCACACTTACACACACTTTATATGTGATAAAACCCAGGTTTCTATTACAAGAAGGAGGAAAGAATGAAAACCTCTCTAAGTGGTTCAAAAATCTGAATAGTTAGGGACTGCAAGTTCTCTCAGTACAGTGGCTGTGACTCAGAGAGCTACTGAAGTGACAAAGAGGAACTCTCACACACACACACACACACACACACACCACCAAGTCCCTCCACTTCTCTTGTACTTTCCCTGCAATGAGTAATGCAGGTTAAATCATTAACACTCTTTAATCGTGGTATGCAAACATAAATCAGAAACATAACAGGGGCATAATAAAAGCAAACAGAGAAAGACAGAGAGAGTGTGTATCTGTATCTGCTTGTGTGTGTGTATGTCAGCGGCCCTCACACTGAGCTGGTCTCTGCGGTGGCACGTGTGTGTGTGTGTGTGTGTGTGTGTGTGTGTGTGTGTGTGTGTGTGTGTGAAAGAGAGAGAGAAAGAGAGAGAGAGAGAATGAGAGAGAGAGAGCGGGTTTCACCAGGAGCTGGTCTGTGTGCTGGTGAGGAGCTGGGTCAGGCGGTCCAACAGGGGCATGCAGATGGGCCCCAGCAGGGCCTCAAAGCTGGGTTGCATCAGCTCGCTCAAGCCTTTGATCAGGCTGCTCTCGCAGCAGTACACCTTGCTCTGGGGCGTCACCATGTAGGGGATGAACATGTAGTTAGCAGCACACGTCTGGACAGACAGAGAAAAAGACAGAGAGAGACACTGCATCAGGCACATCATACATTCGAAATGATAAAGAACAATGTTTTCTGCTGATGGAGCATGAGTCAGCAATGGGAGATAAGTGATATGTGTGGTTTAGACACACACACACACACACACACACAATCTGTAAGATTTCAGCACTTGGAACCTCCACACATGCCTACACAAACATACACACTCTCACCCACACAGATAGACTCTCTCTGATCTGTTCTATATTTACACCTGGTCTCGTGAGACCTACAACTGGCCGTCAATCCGATGCCGCTATCACCTGATGCCCCATCACAAGCTCATTCATATTTTAGTCAGTAAAGGCGAGAGACGGAGACAATGAGAGAAAGAGAAAGAGTAAGTGTGTGTGTGTGTGTGTGTTTGCCATAACACTGACAAATTAATTCAATGACCAATTTAGAAAGCAATTTGAAAATCAATATTTTTTTCATGAAGCTCCATTTGCTGAGATCAGTATTAATAACTGGTGCAACCGTTTCTTTCCACTCCAAGCTGGAACAGCACCTGCTGCTGTGGGGTCGGTGCCAAGGTCCAGCTCGCCAGGGTGGACACCTCCACCAGCACCACACCCACCACCACCAACACCACCTCCTCCACCACCTCCACCTCCTCCACCACCTCCACCACGGGGCAGCAAACAAAAAAAATGAAGCAAAAAAAATATGTATATATCTCTTCAACAGGAAGAAACTGAGCTAGTAATGAAGGCGTTGGGCGTGAGGAGTGGTGGTGAGGAACTGAGAGGTGGGTGCCAGCAGAAGAAAACAAAGGCACTTTAAAAAGACAGGCAGAGCAAGAGATAGAGGCATAAAGGAGAGATAACAGGGCTATGGGGGAGAAAGAGGGAGAGGGGGAGAGAGAGAGAGAGAGAGAGAGAGAGAGACAGGCACAGTGTGTGTGTGGGGGGGGGGTTCCACAAATTGGCTGGAAGAGAGTGTGTTTCCTGCTACCTCCAGCTCAATGCCATCTGATCACCTAAAGCCACTTACAGACTCAGTAATCCCCACTGAGCAACTCACTAACCCCTTGCTACCCCATCTGTGCCGACACAGAGACAGAGAAGGGTGGAGGAGAGCTATCCGTTACTGGAGCAGACAGAAGTGAATTCTGGGATATGCCTTTAATCCCGCTGTACGGCTGCCGTCATTGGACGCATTACAGCACTGATGTAAAACATGTATAACAGTGAGTCTAACTCAGTAAAGCTTTACTACAAAACTTCAATTCAGGTTCTTCCATTATATGAGATGGTGTGTGTGTGTGTGTGTGTGTGTGTGTGTGTGTGTGTGTGTGTGTGTGTGTGTACATGCGTCTACTCACAGTGTTTTTCTGGCACACAATCTCCTGCAAAAAGAAACACAGACACATGTGAATTTACAATTTACAGCTCAGTCAAACTAGCAACTCCCAGCACCTGCGTTGCGACCTTCACGCTAGTCGAGTCATGTGACTCGGCTCGACCCTCACGAGCCCCCGTTAGCCGAACGAGGCGCAGGCACCGTACGGGACTCCACCGCTCTCTCTGCCCGCCTCCTCGCGGGAAGCGTTGGAACCGAAATGACTCATCGTCAGTGCTAAACGCATCGGTGCAAAATGCTAAAATGCTCTGGTTTTAAATAGCGGGCAGCACAATATTGTGGAAGCAGATGCATAAAACGTTGGCTCACACTAGGCAAAAGCCCTTTCCAATAACGGCACAGTGTCCGCAATTAGTTGAGTTCCTCTGTGGCTTTATAAAGAAAATTGATGTCATAGGAACAGAAGATGAACAGTTACGAACTGGGATTTAAAGCTGCTGTAGGCAACGTTAGAACTCTTGACTTAATTTCCACCAGAGAAGCATCCTGATTGCTTAAGGCTGCCACACCGTGTTGAAATCCTCAGCTGCTCATTTCAGTGTCAGTCACAAATTCTCTTTTTCTTTCTTTTTTTTTAACAGAACAACTAATTTTGTGAATGCCAGAAGACGTTTTAAAAAGCAGTTTAGCAGTTTAGGAAAAAATATAATGGCTAAGCGCAGATTTAAGCCACAACATTGCTGTGTGGCTTGTAGTTTTGCTAGCATGTTGGGAGGAAGCGCTTGAGTCTTGTGAATGGTACCTGTAAAGACTGCAGCGAGTCAGAGTTGGAGTCACAGTAGAGGATGATGTTGTTGGCCATGCTGAAGCTCTCCCTCACTCCCAGGTGATAGAACAGAGATGGCTGCCGGAATGCATCGGTCATTTCAACCACTGCAATGTCTATGGGGCGTGAGAGAGAGAGAGAGAGAGAGAGAGAGAGAAAGAGGGAGAAAGATGGAGAGAGAGAGGAAAAGAGAGAGACAGATGAGCCATGAAGGTTAAGACTAAATCTATTAGATCTATAGTCTTGTGTTTACCACACTTAAGTCCCAAACGAGTGTGTTGAGAGACCTCGGGCCCTGTCCCTACACCAAGTTCTCTTATGAATGTAAATATGAACAGGAAACCATTTCTTCTGATGTGCATGTGTGTGTTAGTGAATGAGAGTATGTGAGAGACAGCACTTCTGTTCATAGTTAAGCAAAAGGAAACAACTCAAACAGGAAAACTGAAACAAAAAGACTGAGGGTAGAGTTTTGTATATTCTATAAAAAAGTAATGAACATGAACGACGTAAATATGGTTCTAAGAAGGCTGTTTATCGAGCTTTTATCCCAAACAAACAAACAAACAAAACTTATACTGCCATTAAATTTAGGAGAGAGGCATCCCGAGTACGTGTGCGCTGGATGTTGTGTGTGTGGTCTGTGTGAGGGAGTCGTCCGCGGCCCTTTCCTGTAGTTTCACAGTAATGGCGTTATTCGTGTTGAGGGAGTGTCCTGGCACAAAGGGCTGTTAGAGGTGTCCAACAGGCCAGGCAGCCTCACTAATCTCTTTTGCTCAGATTACTCTCACGTTTTTTTTGTTCTTCTCTGAATTACTTATGCCTTGAAGTGAGCTGAAAATGGTAATGTACAATAGCAAAGGACACACCTACACCCAGAGCTACACTTGTAGACAAATAAAATCTCCTTATCCACAACCACACTAAACAAAACTCCTCCCTCTTCCTTCTTAGTTCCTGTTCTTCGTACACACATAAATACACAGTCTCTCAACATCATCAAACACCACATTACAAACTAATCACATTGCTATGTTCATCTGGGGGAGAAAGGGGGGGGGTGTGATCTGTTATCTTAAACTGAAAGAAGTGATACATTGGGCAATTCAAATCCTGTGGTGAAGGACTCTGATGAAGAGTGCAGATACACTTCCGACACACAAAGAAATGCCATTGACAACAAATGCATTGTGTCACCACGGTGTCAACATACGGATGTGTTTTTTGTGGCCATATACTAAAGCAGGGCTCTGACATGGTACATTTATGTTATAACTGTAGTTCACTGTCTCTCAGTGTCTCCAGGTCTGCTTGCATGTCACACATCCTCACTTCTCTTGCATTTGGACCTGTGTTCTGGTAGAGCTGGATTGAATTGCTTTATAAGATGCATTGTTCTCATTGGCTGCAGTCCTTCACCCCACCCCCCCATTCCCTGGCCTGCTCACCATCAAACACACACCTCAGTTCAGCTTGCACCGATCGAACAGCCACACCGCTGTCCTCAGCTGAACTCCACGTCTGTGAAGGGGAACCAAGAGAGAAAGAGAAAAAGAAAACATTCTCCCCCTTTATTTGCACACACACACGTGCACACACACACCAAATCTGGTGTGTTACGAGGGGGGGGGGCGCTTTTGATACAGACTAATTCACTCTTGTCCTCTCGCGCATTCGACTGCTCACTCATGCGTCCCAGTGAGACCAGCTCCGCAGAGCCATTAGTGGTGTTTCAAAGACTCAAACTTTTGCTCCTGAAAAAGCTCTACAGACAGCCATTAGCCTGCCTGTGCATCTGTGTGCTCTCCTCCAACACTTTCACTTACAGGAGAGATGCACTTCCTCAAACCAAAACCTCAAAACTCACCAGAAAATAACTGCCCAAACGGAGAAGATTCAGTGCCGAGCTAAGCAGGCTTTTTCTGCAGGTGACACGAACTCACGTTCACGCGAGTTACAGACATGAGCGCTCATATTCCGACCCCGAGTCTATCCGTTACACAGACTTTGTACTTGCAACTGGACCGATACTCCAGATAAAGTTCCATGTCATTACCGATATGGACTGGGAGGGAATAGCATCAACATGTTCTGCAGGCCATATCAGCGTCGTCGATGACCGTCAGAGGGTATTCACGAGAGAGTCATTCCCTCCACATTGGGATGTTTGTCTAGTCAGATGGGCCTAGAGAATCTTCACTTTGCTGAGGAATGTGTGGAATTTCAGATACGGTGGGGTGTGTGTGTGTGCATTTGTGTGCGCATGCATGTATGCACATGTGTGTGTGTGTGTGTGTGTGTGTGTGTTAGCGTGGCACGGAGAGGCTGCATGTACATCTGTGACTTTGCCACTGTGACTTTTCACGAGAGGTGTGTGCGTCTTTCCACACACAAGTGTGAACAGAGTTTTTGCTTGCGAAGGCACTATCGGTGACGCACCAAAAACTGTACTGAGGAAGAAAGTGTCTCACTGCTTGTTGAGCGGAAACGTCTGCTCTCATCAAAGCTCAACACAAAAATGGGTATGAATGTAAAAACTGCTTTACATTACAAATAAAACACAAAAACACATCAAATATACAAAAACACCTTTGGTTTCATATAACAGTTTGTTTTCAGTCTAAAGAACAGCAGCTTTGTCCCCTTAATTCCAAAGTCACTAACCATGCATGTCACTTATCTGACAGACATCCCTGTTGCTAGAGTTACTTACTGACAGGCAGGAGGCATCAGGGTAAGCTGACCTAACACCAGAGAGACGAGGGCATTTAAGGTCTGCCATTCCAGCGGCGAGCTGGGCATGTGAACGCAACGTGTTGCCCATCATGGCTGGAAAACCCCACGTCTCTCCAGGGGGTGCTGGCTCGGTTTCAGCAAAGGCTTGACGACACGCAAAGCACACGTGTGATCTGACACGTTGCGGGATTTTGGTTTTTTTTTGTTTGTTCTGCATGCTGCGAAAGGATAAATAAATAAATTGATATGCAGGATTGCTGCCTGGCGAGGTGTCCCAGTTACAGGACGCAACTCGACCTGTCAGATGAGCTCGGCGGTATTAACTCGCACCCTCTCCGGGTGCTAAAATCGGAAGGCCAAGTCACCCTTCATCTGCTGAAGCGATTCCGGGAATTACTAACTCTCCGAGGCGCGTCCACAAATGGCCCACCCTGAAAATAAAAACCATGAGAACAAAAGACAAGATAACTAACAATGGTCTAACCCAGAGGGTGGGAGATGGGGAGGTGGGTGTGTGTGTGGGGGGGAGGGGGGTATTTCCAGTCCTGCAGAGAGAAGAAGAGGGTGGTTTTCATAGGGTTTGGCTGTGCAGGTCAGGGCAGGACAGGGCAGGACAGAAAATGAGGAAGAACTCAACGCCTGATACTTCGAGCCGATTCCTTGGACACCGGCTGCTGCAGCCTTACAAGAAGGAAGCAGGGTGTCGCTGCCATTGTTACCAGAGGAACCAGAACAGCACGTTCTCCCTCCCTCCCTCCCGAGCACTGAAGGTTCTCCTCTACGTTTGTGTAAAAAAGAACAAAAAAACAAGCACACCCTCTGGCTCCTTGACTGGTCTCCCAGCTCCGGTGAACGTGATCTCGCCCTGCCGCCTCCCCTCCCTTTTCCCGCCCAAACTGAGAGGAGGAACCCAGCACCAACGACTGAAACGGTGCCCATTGCTCACAAAACCAATTCACTGGGGCGAGTTTCCTGTGGAACGTTTGCCATGGTGTTTTCCTTTCCTTGCGACCTTGGTGAAATACATCTAACATGGAGACTCTCCTTTACAACTAGGTGAACCTCTTTTACAATTAGGTGAACTTCAGTACGACAATGACCGATCAATCCAAGTGACGTCCTGCCAATGACCACAGCTGAATGTTAATATCCAGTAGCTAATTCGCTGGTGTGGTCTGAGTGGACAAACTTCCTGTCAATAATTACAACTGCTATCTATAAATACTTAGCTGTAACGTAGCACTGTAGATTTATGGGTACACACCGGCACGAGGCCCTGACTGCATTCGGTGTGATGTTTTTGGTCATGTATGTAAGCAGTAAAGTACAGACTGATTAGGCTACAAGAAAGTGGCATGGTGGCAAGGCTGCCTGGAGGGAACGGGGTCTGTTGGACTCTTCGCAGGTGTCGGCCGAGACCGCGGGCTCCGCCCCTCCAGCATGACTGCCACGACAAGGATGTGCAGCCTCATAATGTGTTCATGACGTGCACGAGTGTGCGTGCGCTTGCTGTGTAGGTTCTGTTTAGGGCCTTTGATCTTTGACACGCCCTCGGAACTGCTGAACCGTGAGGACAATAGCTGGCTGCCTTGGATGCAAATAAGAACACAAACTCTCAAAGAGCTGGAGGAGACCTGAAGCATATTTGGAGTGAGGAATAGAGTTCGTTAGAAATGGTAGGATGTCCACATTATTTTTCAGCATACGAGATATGGAGTTCTCCTTAGACCTCATCGTATCTGTCCATCGACAGTAAAACTAATGAAGGACAACACAGACATGCATCAGTGCCGTTCCCCCAATGACGTCACTGGCCCGGGAGTTCCCTGCTTCCTGCCAGTGCTCTGGATGATCTCTCAGACCACCACATAGAGGAACAAAACACTCAGATAAGCGAACCGTTATCAGGCCCAAAACTGATCCACCTCCAGCTGAACTCTTACTTCTCCATTTATCTATTACTATTGTTGTTGTTGTTGTTGTTGTTGTCTATTTATTATCGGAGTTCACTGGTCACCATATGTGATGAGATTTTACTCCAGTGCTACCAGTGTGACATTACCAGAACTTTGAGAACTGCGTTATGATGTCATATGGCAGGAGACACGATTGCACGATTGTTCCTCACAGTTGACACTACAACAGTGCGGTGGTACAGCAACTGAGACCAGAAGCAAAAGACGAATGTAAAAGTTAAACTGGGTTTTGATGAAACACAAGAGACCTTTTCAACTCCGCCTTCTCCCTTAATATACCTACACTGCTCTAACAGAACTCATGTCATGTTCACTTCACAAACAGCTTCATAATTTGCATTATATTCCATACTGCACATGGCATCCAGGCACAACTCCACATCATCACAAAGCTGACTGCTCTTTTGGGCTTTTGGTTCATCACAGGTGTACGACGACAAACCACGCACCTGCAGACGGCAGGTCAAATCCCACGATAGACTGGCCAAACAGAACGCTCACAGACCAGAGACCCTTCTCTGACCGAGCCGACGTCAGCGAGGCGACCTGGTTAACTCGACCTCAGAACAGAAGCAATGGAAGGCTTGCATGTCTTATCTGCTGACTAATTCGTGATTAAACAAACCGTCGCATACTTTCCCACTAATAAATTTCGCAAGCTTAAAACCAGAAGATCTCATTTTCCCAGTACTGCTTCTGTCTTTCTTGGATGCAAGAAATCGCAGAGAAGGTTTTTTTTCTCATATGCATAATCCAAACGAACTGCACATGTGCAAGTGTGTGTGACAGGAAGCTGTGCCATACAATTATATATCTGTAATAACCTATTCATCCTCTTGCCAGAACAGTTCTCCACATTGGGGTTGCCATGGTGAGCACAGCTGTGTGGCAGTGTCACGGGTGTGTGCGAGGGGGTCTGATCCAGGCAGCGGTGCGATATCTGATGTACCTCAGCCTGGCCTGGCCTCCCTGCCGCCTCCTCTGTATGAAAGTCATACAGAATGGAAACAGAACGAAACCTCCGTTGGAGACTCTCCTCCATGCACTTTCCTTCAGCCCCTGCCCCTTCCCCCCTTCCTACTGGCCTTCCGTTCCCTGTTGGCCTGCAACCTGCCCCTGGCTCTCCTGGGCTCATTATTGGAATCTTCCCTCGTGTTGCCGCAGGCAACATTTCTCACGCACATTTCTGACATTTCTCACGCACCTATCGTGTGGGAGGGGACTGACCCGCAACGTCACCCGCAAACTCCTTTACTCTTTCAAACGGTTGCTGTCATTTCACTTGATTCGTTTCTTTTTTTTTCCCCTGCCGAGTTTTTAAAAGGACCCTCATGTGCACGTCCTTTTCACCCACACCCCCGTCTCGCTGCCATGGACTACAATGGCACTAGTCTTGTTCTAAAAGGCTGCCTTGGAGTCCACCCATCTCTGTACAATCCCTCACCTATTTACCAAACCCTTCCTGTGCTGGAGGAAATCCAGGAGCAGGAAAAATGTTCAAGACTGCTGGGGGGGGGTTAATATGGCACCATTAGAGCAGCCAATTAGGAAAGTTCTACATAATGACACAAAGGTGCTTACTGCATGTTTTAGTACGTGCAATGTAACACGAAAGCTCCTGCAATCCAAGAGCCAATAACTGCCAACTGCCCTCATTCCTGCTTGGCCCACCGCCTGCACTAATTCCCGACCGCGGCTTCACACACTGGTGGTTCTACTGTGCATCCTGCCTGCACAATACCACTTCTCCACAGATATACATCAATTGGACTGCAACAGACTATAAAATGGACAATTAGAATGGAAAAAAATTCTACTTAACAAGGGACGATTAGATGGTAGCCAGGTGATTTGATAAGGTCAAGTGACTTCTAAAGTCATGAAGAGCATTAAACATCTCTCCATCTTCTGGATGGAGGTCTCTGAAACAGAATTCGGAGCAGGTCCCAAGTTCGGGTGGTGCCGTATGATGTCCGTCACATAACTCGTGAAGCATGGTGTCAGGGTGTGTGGACTGGTGACCCAGTGCACCACATACCACCCACATATGCATTTGCACAAGTAACTTTAGCAAATCCTAATTCTGGCCAATCCATATGTGGGTGTAGTAAGCCCTAAGAAGCCCAGTTTTGATTTATTTTTTCATCAGAGGAAAAGTTGTTTTTTAGTTGCAAAGACATGAACAAACGCGCGAGCGTATGGCAAATGAACTTTATTGAAAAGGTGTCTGTTCTTTTCCGAGAACGGGTTTCCCACTTCAGTGACGTTCCAACACTGCTTAACTGTATTAATAATAGTAGTAATAAAGCCACATTACCAAGAATCTGTTTTGTAGCAAGCAGCCAAAGTAACAGCAAAGCCAGGGAGACTCGCGCCAACTTACCTGCATTGTAAAACTGGTCAAGGACCGATGTTTCGCCAAAGTCCAATTTCCCAAAGTGGACTATTTCTAGTTTGCTTCCAACAGTCTCGCAAGCATCCTTGAGACACTGCAGAGCCATGCTCTCGGCGCTCTGTGGCTGGTTCATCTCCGAGTTCATCACGTAAACCACGGTCACGTTTCGGTTTTTACACTTTCCCGTGGTCAATAAGCTGCCGCCGTCTCCCGGGCAACTTATGATCCCTGTGGTGGTCACGCTGCTACCGGCTGCGGGATCCTGCCAAAACGTCCCGGCAGCAGGTATCATTGAGCTACTGTTTAACCCACTTTCCCCGCAGTGGCGCGAGGCGCCTCCACAGTGCTCAGCGTCCGTGGATTCCTCAAGAGACGGCACGGGGAGAGAAATCACCTCCCGATCCGAATTCATCTTTGCAGCTATGTTAAAGGAATAACACAGAAATTCTGTTCACCGCATGTAGACCACCTTCCTTGAAACTACCACACGCTGTCATTATATTGGCAAAATATGCGCGCGTGAAGAAAACATGTAAATAAAGCGTAGTAAAATATCAGAGCGCGCCGCTGCAGACAACCATTCGGTCGTCACGACTCGAATGAAGATGAAGGCAACTCTGCTAATACAGTCTGCTAATATCTAGCTTCCAGGCATTTCAAGACTTGCGTTTCCTCGGCGAGCTCACATAGTTCCCAAAGTTAACACAGAATGTAGGTTTGCAGATCAAGAAACTCCTTGAGCACCAGTTGAAAGGGAGGCCATCTTCTTTCGAAATCTCGACGACACTCGACGGTGACGATCAAATGCTGTTGATTGAATTCATCGTACAAAAACGAAAACAAACATTCACGGACTGTTCCCACTGCCTGTGGACCCTGCCCTGTTTCCACTATTATCTTCTACACACCACTCATGCAAAGGGGGCGGAGCCTAAACCACTGACAAGGTGGCGACTGTCGTTCAGGGAAGGCGTTTTCTTAAAAGTGACAGCTTTCTTACAAGTTTGCTTTATTTTCAGTTCTTTCGCCTTTATCGACTAGGTACTACAAACGTAGTACAGAGAAGGCAAGTTTAGTATTAAGTTGAGGTATTAACTTGTCATGAAATAAATTTGCAGCAGTCTCTGTTTATGTTAAATAACATTCAAAACAATATCCTATGTCTTTAGACTGTGAAAAGGCATAGCTGCGATGAAAAAGAACCTAGTTAATGACTAAACTCCCCTTATTGCGAGACACCTGACATGCAAGTCATGATGCTGACATCTAGTGGTAGCTAATGGTTAATGATTCGGGGTCGAGGTGACAGGGTATTAGGACCTCAGAAATACAGTAGACTTTCTCGTTGAAAAACTCGGAATAATTTCGCTTTGTGTAAATCTCAGCACGTATTTGGGTTAGTATTGCGTTTAGTCAAATTTTAATTACTGTGTAGGTTCATTTAAATAATGTAACAAAGTATTAGATATTACTTGATTTATTTTATATTTGACGTGTGTGGTTTTAGCCAAGCTGGATGAACCTAAGCAAGAGCATCGTCGTGCTGCGAAGATCCTGACGTCAGATACGCTTGGTTTTGCGTTGTCTAGTTTTGTGCGCGTGCCTGCTGCAGTACCACCATGTCACCATCGGAGGCTCGCAACTCTGCCGAAGACAAAGCCGCTCACCTGTGATTTCGTTACAGACATAAACGGCAAATTTGTTTATTTCAAGATAATGCCGATCCGTTGCTTTACAGCGGTATCCAGAGTGACTTCTTCCATTATCGTAAAGTGAAACAGAAGAATCGCGATATCCAGTGCAAATATGTTTCGTTCTGCGTTGCATCAGCACCGATCGTCGGTGTGTTTCTTCCTTTTCTGCATCCTAAGGACATGCATTAGCCGATCCTCTCAAATTTCGGATTTAAAGTCAAAAATATCTGGCGTGGAGGAGTTACTGGAAGAATTCCGTAAACAGCTACAGCAGGATCAAGCCTATTCAAAAGAAGAGGAAGTCGGAGACGCGTGCTTGGGCGATTTTGAAACGGTCGAGGAGCGCATCATACGGGCGATGGCTTCAATAGAGTTGGGGGCAACCTTTCTTTCGGCTCCGAGCCGCGTGTATAGCTGGAGGGACTGCCTTCACGCGTGCTGCGCCGAGCCGCACTGCACCGTGGCGGTGATGCAGGAGGACCTCAAGCAAGCGGACGACAGCCTCCGCTGCTACCTGTTTAACTGTACGTACAGGGGCGAAAACGTCTGTGAATTCTCATTCCAGCAAGGATTCAGCACCTACAGTCGTGGGGGACGCAATAGCACTGCATCTCGAGAGCGTCACCGGACTACCGCGTTCGGGAGCGGTGTTTTAAACAAACAAAGTAATACTGTTAGAAGGCCTTTGGATGAGCCGAACGGAGACGGCGACTCCTCTATGCAAGGTAGGCCTTGTGTATTCGTGGGCAACAATACCCTTACTAAGAGGTCATAGAGACTGCCCGGGGTTCCTACTGAGAGACCGTTTGCACTGATTAGTCATTATAATTGTTTGTTTTCAGCTATCTTTTCAAACTTGACATTGAAGTAAGAATAGAATAGAATAGAATAGAATAGAAACTTTATTAATCCCAGAGGTAAAGTCAGTTATTACAACAGCACAGTTACGGTGAGAGCAAGAACAATACTTAAAAAATAGTCTGAAGTAATGACTATATAAAATAGGTAGAATTAAATAGAGTTACAAGATATGGGATATACACAGTATGAAAGCTATAAATATCTAATTTACATTAGATTTACATTAGGAGTTAATGGCATAAGTATTACGCAGTAATTGTGCAGTAATGAAACTATGCGCAATGGCTGAGCTCAGTGCCAACAATAATATTAACAGTAATAATATTACTGTTATATTATATAATATAATAATATAATAGGTCTGAAATCTAACTCAAAAAAACATGCAGATGCATGGTTCCTTAGGCTTTTAGCCATGCTGGTGTAGATGGCAGGCTGCATCACCAGTCTCCGCTGCACCCTACACTTCTACAACAGCTGACGTGGTGTTTGGTCTGTGGTTAATCATTATAGAACAGTTTTTGGTTCCAAGCGTTACAAAACGATTTTTGATGCACTAGCATTACGTTCAAAAGAGAGTACATCCTAATATTCTGGTTCTAAAAAATGATCAAGTTCTGTAAAAATACTTGTTAACAATTTGATACAATTTAATAAAACAAAAGACATAATGCAAAGTTTTCTTAACTGGCAGAGGGATCTAATTATTTATCAGCAATATAAACCCAAGCTGGTGATCTTGGCAAGTAGGAAACAACCTAGTATTGAGGATATGATTATGATATGGAGTGTTAAGACTGGTGGTAGACACCAAATAAACCAGATTTTTCAAATAAACCAGGAGAAGGAGCTTTGACCAAACCATTAAAGCTTGTGGTTAACAATTAAGGAATTAAGAAGGCTTGTTCACAAGGGTGTTTGAGTCCATTTCCATGAAGCAAAGATTCATTCTTGGTCAGAACTGGACGAACCCCCGCGAAGTGATGCGGGACTCGATGTAGCGGTCCAGCTTCCCACTGATTGGGCCATCCTGGACGGCAGAGACAGCATTGATGACCACGGTGTCGCACGATACGAATGGGCACTCGTTAAAGGAGATCCCTCTGTCAACATGAAGGTAAACGTTCATCAGATGCTGCAAAACCTGTTCAGGTGACTTTATGCGAACGGATAAATGCGTTTTCGGCCTTTTGAGTTCTCCTTACACAATTTACCACAAATGAAGAGTTCATTCAAAACGTTGTTTTGGAGATCATGTGATGTAAGGTGTGGAGATGGAGGAGGACATGTCTATGGAGATGTCGAACCACCTGTTGATACGGGCCAATCAAGATACATTATACCAGGATGAATGCACTGTGATTAAGGTGTGTTTATGTGTGTGTGTGCGCGTGTGTGTGTGTGTTAGCACGGAACTGATAAGGTGTTTGCAGCACAGGATCTACATTAGCGAGTAAACACAGCGGGGAGTGGGTGATATGCATGCAGAGAGTCAAACATCCACCAGAAACACTGCACTGCTTACACATGCACACAATGGTTAGACAAGGCTGGTATAATTGTGTGTGTGTGTGTGTGTGTGTGCGTGCGCGTGCTCCTGTCCACCTGCTCAGCAGAACAGTGCAGGTCTTGTTGAAGCTGCAGTGTGTTTACTGTTCACATGCCGAGCGTATCCATCAGCAAACACACACTCACTCACTGTTGCTTTTTTTTTCATTCCCTGACTGGAATTTTTAAAATCCTGTCAAAATCTTGGCAATTTCATTAAATTAAGTAAACCAATTTTACTCTGGATTAAGATACTGTGGTGTTTGATCATAAGAAATGTTATCATGTGGGTGAAATATATTACATGTAAAGTAATACTTAAATGTCCATTGATCAGTTTTAGGCTACAGATCACTTGCAATGATATGAATAGCCTTGCATCAGATGATACATCTAATGATTATATTTCCTGCCCGTAAAAGCTATGCACAGTCCAAATTGGCTTCTTTGGAGTCTGTCTTTTCTGTTCACTCTGAAGTCACCTGAATATTTATCACATTACACTGCTGAATGTTACCATAACCTGTGCCCAGTGGCATGGGTCCCCTGGCAGAAAGTGCCTTCTGAACCCATTGAGTCACATTTGCTTCCTCTGAGGTCAAGACCACTCTGGGCAACATTGGAGGAGAAGGTGATGTTGGAGGTGGTGAATTGTAATGCTGAAGATCTCAGCGTGTGTGGAATGATTGGACGCTCTGCATGGTCAGTCCTGCTGAAGCCCCTGTACTCCCACCACCCCAGGTGACACACCCAGGTCTGCTGAAGCTCTCCGGTCTGAGGGAGGGCGTCTACAGCTTCCAGATGACCGTCACCGACACCATCGGGCAGAGGAGCTCCGACAACGTAACCGTCACCGTGCTGGCACCTGCACACCACTCAGAAGGTTCATCACCAGCCCTCCCATATCCTCTGTCTGTTTTATTGCATCTGTCTTTCTTTATGTATCTCCCCATCTCTAAATCTGCATTTGCAATGCTTCTGTTTATTCGCATGCAGATATACCCTCAAACAACCTTAAGCTGGTTTTGTACCTTTGTACGTTTCGTACGTTTTTCCTCAGTGTGCACTCGTCACTGCTCGCGGTACCAGTTCATGTGCGATGACGGCTGCTGCATCGACATAAGCTACGCGTGTGACGGAAAACAGCAGTGCCCCGACCGCTCGGACGAGGATTTCTGCCAAAACTGTGAGTGGAGCTGAGTCACAAAGCACTGGCGCCATGTTGTGGGCAGGGGCCGCTGTTGGTCTTTCTGAGCTGCCTTTTTGCAGTGGCAGGTGTTTTTAATACGACTCAAAGCAGGTGAACTGAACGAGATTTTGCCATGCGCGTTTCTCCATGCCGTAGTCGACAGGGGGCGCAAGGTGGTAACCCACGAGTCCGACACTGCCTCTCAGAACACCCCGGCACGAGAGGCAGACGGGCGGGCCATGATCCCAGCCGAGACACACCGCGCAGACGTCCCTGAGCAGTCCGAAGGGCAAAACCAGCCTACTGTCAGTCAAGGTAACAGAGCGGGCGTCAGAGCTGACATGTCATCTGTAACAATCAGACTTAATATCAGCCAGAGTAACAGCCCTAATGTCACTGCAGGCGTGTTCAATGATACTAACGAAAAGTGTACGGTGAGTAACAATTATATCCTCGGAGCAGGCATACTGTTAGCCATAAAAACAATACTTGTTTTGCCCCTCCAATTTTATCTCTAATAAAGTCAGGTTTAGCACCAGTAAGCACAGGACATCACATTTAATGTTATGGATTTTGATTTCCATATTGTTCAGCTACATTTGGACAAACATGTATCTAAAGTAGCTCATGTTTACTGCTTTGATTCAGTAACTGACTTACAGTTACTGCAATGCATAGTTTAACTCAAATTCAGAAACAAAATGAACAAATTGGTAGCATCCTTGTTTCAGCAGTTCCTCAAGGTCAATAGCAAGTGTACAGTTATCTATACAAAGCTGATCTTCTTGACCGACAGGCAGCTAAGAGAATACATTTACCAACCCTGTACCGACACAGAGGTTAAACGCCCTGGAAATACCAGCCAAAGTGTAACATAACAGTCTACCCACAAAACAGATTATGGACAAATCATGGATAATTGCACCATTAAAAGCAGTGTTAACATGGCTCACTTTGCCAAAGGTTATCCACAAACACAGAGGTATAATCATACAGATTCCCCATTATAGTGTCAGATGAACCAGGATTCAGTGCATGACTACACGTACGGACGTCTCAAGCACTGTCAGCTAATGGTGCGCTGAGAGAATTCTGTGGATAGACAGAATGTTTTAAATCAGAGGGAATGAAAACAGGAGGTTTTCCATTTTCCAGCTACCTTCCATCCTTCTCCCTGTTTTTTTTTCTTAAGGTCTCTCTATTTCAGTGAAAAACAAAGCTTCCCCGGGTCCTGTTACCTGATCCTTTGCAAAGCCAAAAGCTGCAACACATTAGCTAAAGACAGGCAGCTCGACTCTTATTTCTCTGTTTCTCTGTCTCTCTACCAATTCCCCTCCCTCCAAGATCCCTGTATGGCACCCCCAGTGGTTGGTCCATGTAAAGGTGCTTTCCCCCGCTGGTATTATGACCCCTCAGCAGGAGAGTGCAAACACTTCCTCTACGGCGGCTGCAAAGGGAACCACAACAACTACCTGCAGCAGGCGGACTGTGTGAACGAGTGCAGCATCCAGAAACCCGGTTAGTGTGAATGAGTGCGTCCAGAAACTGGGTTAATGTGAATGAGTGCATCCAGAAACTGGGTTCATGTGCATGAGTGCATCCAGAAACCGGGTTAGTGTCAATGAGTGCATATAGAAACCCAGTCAGTGTGAACGAGAGCAGCATCCAGAAAAATTTCTCTTCGCCCCAACACCCCCCCCCTGTCTTACAGTTCCACGGGTTCAGCAAACTACTGTAGCACAAACCCCCACCACAGAGACGATTACAGGTACACTCCTATAACCATATCTACCCACGCAGAATATACTAACATCATCATATATTATATATGTAAAAATATGTAATAATATGTAATTACTTTATTATAAGTACTGCACACATTCCAAGCTATGAATTTGCATGTTGTTATAGGGCCTCTGTTGTTAGATGATGTTAGATTAGGATAATTTGACGATCTAAATATCAGTAAGGGTTTAACATGTTTGTCATCAAAAATATATTAGCTGTTTACATGGATCGCAGACAAACACCTCCAAACGTTGGCTTAAAATGTTGGCGCGGCTACAGTTTCCAGGTCTCCCAGCTCAGAAGCCAAAGACAAGGGTTCTTTGTCGAAGTCCCAGAATGCTCAGCCAGTTCCTAAAGCCCATGCGGCAGCAGGGGGTCAACCTCCCCCTGAGTCAGGTCTGCACAATGCTCACCATGACCTCCCCACTTTTTTACTGATACATCTTAAAACTTTGAACTTACGCATTAAGACGATGACAAATGGGAATTAGTCTGCAATTATGTTAAACGTAAAATGAGGAATGAAGTTCTGGACCCAGTGGCGGGACCTTGGTGGTTTAAGGATTAATAATGGTCAAGGATATATATGTTGTGTGTGTGTGTGTGTAGGTGCGATCGTGCCCCTAGTTCTGGGGGTGATTATCAGTGCTTTGCTGTTGCTGATGGTGGCCTGCAGACTGCGTGTCGTCCGACGCCGTATGAAGAAAGCCCAGCCGCTCACAACAGAAGAGTCCGATTACCTCATTAATGGCATGTACCTGTAGCAGAGGCCACGCCCGCCAGCACGTGCGCACCTGAACGGGTGCAGAGCAGTTCCTGAAAATATTATATAGAACATCAACCAGTGCGTTGAGTTCAGCCACAACATCAAAATCTTCAGATCTAAAGCAGTTGGATGACTGTTCAAAAAAAAAGTCATCAAAATAAAAGCGCTCCATGGACAAACAGATTTTAATGGCATGCAGAGGGGGAGACGGTTTCTTTTTTCCTGCATTGTTCATGTTCATTTCTCAGTAATTTACACCACATTTAAAAAATGAGAAATTTTGTTGTCTGTTATCTCAGTTTATTTTTCCATGACTAATTCAAATGGGAAAACCTGTTAAATACTGTGGATTAATTAAGGCACACAGAAGAATCTAGAACATTTAGATAAATCTAGAAAATTGAGTTCAAAGTTGTCCAGTAGTCTTTGATTTTCAAATTCAAACATTTTTTAAAAGAACCTATTTCCAAAGAAAGATCCGTTCTTCACTCAAAATGTTTAAATCCAAGACGAGAAGACAAGGTCCGTGTACTTTTTGCTCACTCTATTTTCATTCCAAAAATAGAAATAAATAAAAAATTTTAAAAAAAGGTATAATTAAGGTACATTAAAAACAGACAAACAAGTCCATTTTCATTTTCATTGCCAAAAATAGCATAGGAAAATGTCATTACATTTCTTTACGAACTTCAAAATTACAATATAACAAAACCAGGAAAGGGATATTTTCTTGTATATTTTTGCTCAAAAAGCCAACGTCAAGACAACTCAAAGCTGATGTCCAGCTATCAGGATGGCTTTGGAACCATACACCAAAATGTTTTTAAAAGGCCAGATGAATATCTATGACTGTCACCAGATTATAGGAAAAGAAGAGTTAGGGGTTGTAGGTAACACTTGGCAAAAACCATAAAACCATTAAAAAGACACCTATGATATACAAAAAAGTACACGGACCAGACAAAGGAGTGGATTTTTTCTTAGCTAGTTATATCTAATGGACCAAATCTCTTACTATTATTGTGACTTACCGAACATGGCAGTATAATTTGGGAGTTTGGGAATTCATTTTCATTTGTTCGTCATTTCAGTTGGCACCACTAGGGGAGTCTAACTCCTCATAACAAGACTGACTCCTGCCGTTTTTTCCCTACTTTTACGACATATTTTATTTAAAGAATCTTAAGACATGAAGGATATACACAACGTATAGTTCAAGACACTGTTCCAACATTAGAACGAACCATTGCATTTTTTTATCGTCTGTCATACAACGTTTCTGTCAAACAGGAACTATACCTGTTTTTGCCCCTACCACGACCTACCCCCGACACGCCCATGTTTAGACGTCATTCTAAACGAGCTTAATCTAGTGTTTAAGCCCAGATAACAGCGAGCTGCGGAGCTGCCTTCTTCAATTAATGTGTGCAGTGATAAGTCTGACCTCAGGAAAGAATTTCAAACTAAGCCGCTCTATGGCCATAGGCTAAGTGCTACTCTGTCATCAAATCTCTAGCTGCTAAGTGTTGCTACTGTAAATGTGTCGGTGTATTTCCGAACTATAAACAACGTATGCATACTTGTGGAAATGTTGGTGGGAAAAGATTATATTTGAATAAAAAATATATATGTATTAAAGCGCCAATTACATGTTTAAAGATCAATTCTTTTAAAAGAAAGCCAACTGCTTAACCAAGTACAAAGATTTCGCAACAGAATATTCTGCACGCATACTATATTCTTTGTATTACTGTATTGTTGAAATTGAAACATTGTAATGCGGGACATTTCTCGAGCTGTACATTTGTAAATCGCACCTAAAAGACGTGATCCTAATTAAGTGAAAGACTTAGGGCGTTTTCACACTTGTCCGCATTAGATACGATTAAAACGAACCCTGGTGCGATTGCTCGGTTAGTGCGGCTCGTTACGAATGTGTAGCCTCCCTTTCGAACACCTGCAATCGCACCAAATTAAGCGGACCGAAACCGGCTGAGCAGGTGGTCCGTTTCTAAACGAACTCTAGTGCGATTAATTTGAAGTATGAACGCAATAGAAACCATCTAAACGAACTAAATACAGAACCTGTATTTAATGTGAGACATTAAACGCGCCGCGAGAGAAGAGTATGTGCAGCAGAGGAATTTCCGGTTTTGACTCCGTTATCTATTTTACCACGTCTTGCTGTTTCCACCTGGTAAAAATACCACCGCTTATACACAATCCAGATAAGTGCATTAAAACCAATATTGTTCTGACTGCCTCGCAAACTATATGTCATACGTGCGTCATGTCACTTTTGTTTTCATTTTTACTTATTTTAGTTGCATTTTAAACTTCAATGTGAACGCTAAGTAAACCAGGACTGAAATGTAACAATGTGTGTTCTTTTGTTTAGCCCAAAGGAAAAGAATTACAAGTATAAACACACTCTAAGTGAACATTCTAGTTGCATCAGGCCTACTGAATGTCTGTTCTTGTAATGGACGGTAAACCAGCGGTTCACAGGAAAGGAAAGGTCAGTAGACGGAGGGTTTGCACTGCGTCGAGTTTTATTTGTACAAAGCCACGTTTGTGCGAAAGCAGGGGACGACCCGCCTGCGCGGATAATCAGAATGGAGACCAGTGACAGCCAGCGCTTCCACAGTGACGAGGGAACACAAGCTCGGCCCTGCGTTTGCGTGCGTATGTTAAAGAGTGTGTGCGCGCGCGCACGTGCGTGCAGGAAAAAAGTTGGCTTTTTTTACGCGGCGTAAACCTCCACTAGCATGGTTATCAGTGCGAATGCGCGCGGCCAGTTTAAATGAGATTTAGCACGAACTGCATGTCAGTCATCTAGAATGAGCAGGGTTAAAATATTGTTATACCAGTGCAAATCTACACTAAACTCAGCGCTAGAAGTCAAATGGAGTTGAATGGCAATCCAGAGCAGAGGCTCTCAAACTGTACAGGGGGCACCGAGACTCTGCCTTAGTGTGTACCATCAAGCTAATTCATTTCAAAAACGTAGTTGTTTTGGTTTTTTTTGTTTGTTGGTGTTTTGAGGTGAGGTGTAAATTAAGAGTATTTACGTTACGTTCGCACTAATTCTTAGCCAATAATCAACCATTTTAATCATTTAAATGCTGCCATGTTTGTAAAACAAATTTAGTCAGAGCGTTGGTTTAACCAAGGACTTGTTTTCATTACGTCAATGAAAAACAATGAAAAAGAAAGCAATTAATTTATAGGTGTTTAGTGTTGGTGGTAGTGGCGTCCACAATCAAGAATTCTTCTCCATGAAAAAGTCTGGGAAGCCCTGTTTAAGAGCGCGCCGTAAGTCGTAACAGAGACGACCCTAGAACTCCCTGCTAGTACTCCAGCGCCTTTTAGTTGTCAACTAGAACTTTAGAGCGTACAGTTGGAGCCTGCGCTTCAGCCTAGATGTATTCTCTCGTGCAGTTTCCGTACAGGAACAGAGAGCGCGCACCTTGAATATTACATTAGCACGGCGCACGCGGCGCAGGCACACTCCGATTTGACTCTTTCGGGCCATAGAGAATTCAGCTCTCCCTTACGCTCAGCTTCAAACAAGCTGAAATACACATAAAATAAAAAAAGTCAATATTGTATCACAAAAAAGAAAAATAAATGCACCTGCCAATCAACAATCAAAAGAGAAAAAGTTCTCAAAGCAAATTGCAGGTATGAAAATGTCAAGGCTAAGCCCACTCTTCTTTTCATGTTTTTTTTTCCTTTTTTAAGTGATCAGTCCGTCCATCCATTCTGAGGGTTTGTTAGCCACACAGCGGTTGGACCGTCCCAAGAGAAAGAGCGTGAGCAGCATCTCTCCTCCCCCTCCAGCGCCTACCATCATGTAGTTAGTTGTTAAATCCAGTTTGATGGCATATGTTATTCCAATGTGTGTGTGTGTGTGTGTGTGTGAGAGAATGTGTGTGGGGTGTGAGTGTGTGCGTGCGCGCGCAATGGTGAATATTTCCAGACTGTCGATTCAAAGTTCATCCCTATGAGAGACAAAGAGAAAAGGGTTATTTTCTCTCACACTCTTTCACACACCCACACACACACACCCACACCCACACACACACAGATACAATGACCATCAATCATGCAACGAGAGTTAAGCTACAGGGTCCCTGTAGATAACCATACAGAGTACTCAGCTCTGACCACCGGCACAGTTGCCCCGCCCTCCACATCCAACACACACGCACACACACACACACACAGACACAGACAGAGAGACACAGACAGAGAGACTTATCTATCCATTCTTAAACTCGAGATAGTTCAAATGCATCACTATGATCTGCCATGAATCATGACAGGGCTGAAGATCAGCCTGTTTAAGCGCAAACGTCATTGTGGGAGCCATGCTTCTCTTAATAAGCATTCATTAAGTGTCTACTGCAACACGGCCTTTCAAACGCAAACCCCTTCCTTAGGAAAACAGAACCAAAAGCAGGTTATAATCAAATAATCAAAAGAATAAAAACGTAATTAAACTAATTCTTTTTTAAGTCTTTTTTTTGTAGAATTTAGACAGAATCAGGGCAATCTTTGGGTGAAGGGAGGGCGTTAAAGTTAAGGGGGTTTAACTCGTGCAGGTCGTCATGGAGGGGAGGGTGGGACTGTCAAAACAAAATGGCAACGAGCAGCAGTTGCAGCCTTGTCTGCTTTTGACTACACAATTTCACCTGGGCCCTGCGGAAGGGGAGGGGGAGGAGAGGGAGGGACAGGAAGTCACTTCCACCTGGACCACTGCTTGTCTTTGTCTGTTAAAGGCACGTAAATCACCCCCATGAGGGGCTTCATTTTGGTGCTGCCGTCCTCCATTTTGTCGTGCTGCTCCAGCATCTGGTTGCCGCCGGCGGGGCCGACGGGCAGGATGAGGCGGCCGCCTGGTTTCAGCTGATCCAGTAGCTATGACGACAGCACACATGCACGAGAAATCTTTGTCATGACGACGGCATTCTATGTAATATGATGCTACCGAAAACACCCTGACCACATCAGTCCACAAAGAGTCAATAAAAATGAACAGGGAACACGGATGCTAAATAATAGAACTACAAATCAGCTTATAACTCATTACACTTAGATTAGTGCTGCTAAGAAAAAAATATGCGTGGCTACAAGATGGAACTAAAGTGATGCTTGTGTTGCCTGAGGGGAACGTACAGCCTGTGGCACAGAGGGAGCAGCAGCTCCTACATGTATAGCATCATAGGGTGCCTCTTCTGTATAGCCCAACCTTCCATCTCCAACTGAAAGCAAGAAAACCACACACACACACACACACACACACACACACCATTAGTACATCTCAGCACGACCACGGCATCTTCAGTGCCAGCTTCATCCCTGAACAGAAGGCCAGGTTGCCGTAGCGATGCCAGTCTGGCAATGATGCTGCATGAGTGCAGAGAGGGTGAGCAGCTAGGACTGATTTAGCTTGATCAACACACAGCTCAGGTACTCAGCACTTAGTCCTCACAACCAAGTCACCGAATACTTCTGTCCTGTAACTCAGCCAGCTTCACCCATACGGATCCACATTACACAATTATTCCACATTAATTATTTAACAGATGCAATTATTCAGTAGAAAGAAAAAATACAAATTTAAAGCAGTGAAAGTATCTGCTAGAATGTGATTAAGGTTATTATTAAGTGCCAAGAATACTGGACGATGTGTTGCTGACTGGAGCACATTCACATACCGAGAAGTTTGACACGTCCAGACGATATCAAAGTAGGGTCGTCTTTCTTGACGTTATTGATCGAATCGTCCACCAGCTCTTTTATGTGATCAATCCCAATGACTTTTCCCTTTGGCCCCACCTGCAAATCAGAACACAAAATGCAACATCAAAACATGTGCGCATGTTCCTCCCACTCAGCTCAAACCACACCGGCACCGCCCGCGCTCTTACACCACCGTGTCTGAGACTCACCATTCGGGCAAAGCAGACAGACAGGATGCCACTGCCTGAGCCCACATCCAAGGCTTTGGCACCTTCATACAGCTGATCGTGGAGCAGCTCCAGGGCGTAGGCGTGCTGAACACATAAACCCACACACCTATCAGCACCTGTTCCCAGAACAGTGGCTGGGAGCTGGCTCATGGTAGAGGAGCTCAAGACCAAAAACACTGGGAACTTACCATGTGCGGTGCACTGATGGTTGCCTGGTAGCCTGTGGAGGTTCAGAAGTGCTGCGTTCACAAACGTTCAGAGCATACTGACGTGCAGCGGCTAAAAAGCAGCCGGATTAGGTGATCTACCCTCACAGAGGTAGACGCACAGAAAGAATCGAGGGCGCACGTTTACACATGAACGAACTAACAAGTGACTGGAGTCACACACCTACCTATAGACTGTGGAGAGTCCATATAAGGGTTACATCTCGAGAAGTGGGCGCGGTCTGTCGCCAGCATAACTTCATACACACGGTCTGACTTAATAATGCCATTCTCTAGAAAGACAGTAAACACACACACAGTGTAAGAGTATAAGAACACCTTTGTGTAATCGGACTGACAAGTGGGTGCAGAGGCTGGAGGTGCCTGAATCAGCTGATTTTAAACTCAAGCAAGCCACGCACACACACGCGCATGCACACACACACACACACGCGCATGCACGCACACACACGCACACACACGCACACACACGCACGCACGCACACGCACGCACGCACACGCAGGCACGCGCACGCACGCACGCACGCACGCACGCACGCACGCACACGGGCATGCACGCACACACACGGGCATGCACGCACACACACGGGCATGCACGCACACACACGGGCATGCACGCACACACACGGGCATGCACAGTGTGTGACAAGCTCTCGGTGATGAGGATGCTGGGAACCTAATCTCTAGATTTTAAAAAAATTTAATGATACTGCACAAATAGTTTGACTAACTAAAAGTACTGATAAAATAAATAAAATGGGTAGCACTTAACATAAGAACAAGCTACCCAACATTGCTTCTGTCACATACCCATAACTCCAGTTATGTAGCGACAGATCGTGACACGATACGCAGGCCACATAACGGACAGAATCATGCTGCGCAGTGTGTGGAGATCTGGCTATTTCCAGCAGGTATGCAGCACAGAAGGGTGTGAGAGGCCGAAAGGCCAAAAGGCCCCCGCCCCCCACACACTCACACTCACACACTCAATACATTCACACACCAAACAAACCTAGAATGATGTTACATAAACAACAAAAAGAACACCAGTTTCGTGGAAAAGTTCTGGTGGTAATGCAATGTTAAACCGTTTAGAAAGATCAGGGCTTTTAGTAACATGTGGAGCCTACACACATTACCCTGTAATAATGAGCCTGGAAAACAGAAGTTACTTAAATTCTCCACTTTTATGATATTTTGGAAATTTGCTTGTATACCCAGAATGAATGGATAACAACAGGAGTTAGTGGAGATTGAGATGGGGTTCAAACCCATCTTAAGACAAGTTAAGTACTGCCATCAGGAAGAGAAAGGGCTTCGTGTGTGTGTGTGTGTGTGTGTGTGCGCGTAGGGGGAGGGAAAGAAATAGCCTTGCTAATGATTGGCTCCAGATAAAATATTTGGCTGCGTGCACCATTAATATAACCCGAATTACACCTGCGCATTTTGAAACTTCCCAAGCTGAATCTGCTAAACCACCTCAGGTCCAAATGTTCCTTGCAACGCCATGACATCAACCTGTTTCTCCCTGGCCAACAGAACACTGGAAAAGAACCAGCTCTAATAGAGCCAAATATGGATATGGTCCAAGGAGCAGTCCAGGGGCCAGAGCACTTAGATTTAGATATGTCAGCAGTAGTGACCACATATAGAGAAATATACAATGAAGTTGCAAAAGATTACTCACCAGCTCAAACCTAATGCTATAAGAGAGTATAATCAGAGCAATATACCAGACGGTCTGCATACACACTGGCACATTGCTGCAGGACACATGAAACCCAATGTCTACGTCAAATCCCCCCATTATGCGTCACCTTTCACAACGTTGATGCTTTGTGTGATGATGTGTTACACAGCATGAATTCATGCCTTACCAAGTCTTTATGTCTGGGAGGTCCAGGCTGCCTGCAATAAGGGCCCAGTTTCACCAGAAACCCGACATCCTTTCGGTTTGATTTAACCTTGGGATGTCTCTAAGCACGCTGCCCTTTGCCGCACTATAAATACACCCTTGCTCTGCCATACAAAGGTAGAGTCTTTTCTAAACTTTGCTGAGAGAACACACAAGTCCTTCAGAGAGAGCTTCACTTATTCAGCCCTCATCATCTATGGTCACACATTTATCCTAAATATAGAGCACTGGACACTGTCCCACAGCATGAAAACAGAAGCCCAGGAAGATGAGTTACATGCTAGACTCAGGAAAAATATTATTAGTACAAGTGTTATTAGATTATCGTTAGCAGTAATCTAACAATAGACACTTTATAGGGTCATTATGCAACTCTGAGTTCATGTACAAAATAGAACAAATTGATCGGAGCCCATTCTATTAGGAATGTTTAACAAACAAATATAAATAAAATAAAATTGCAATAGTCTTCATCTGATTTTTTCACTTTACACATGATCAAACATGCCTTAACATTTTGCAAAGACCTTTACAGGTATCAACAAACAATTGCTACATGGTTTATGTGGATGTAATAGTCTACGTGTTTCAAAGGCCATCTTTATTGGCGCTGTTGTGATTTCCGATGGTAAAATGCCACCATTGAGTATTTGTTCGCACTGTAAAAATGTGTACTAAATTATTTCGTATTGTAGTAATTTCGGGGGGAAAGTAATTACAGCGCATCAGTTCTTTGTATATTGTGTCGTATCATCAATTATACAAGGGCTTTACACCGCCCTTGTGAACACGCTCGTTTCAAGGCAAATTAACGTATACACGATTCATATTCGATTCTAAAATCGATGATTCGTCACCTCGTTTCTAATTAAGCATCATATATCAACATCGACATAAGAGCAAACAAGAAGGTCTCCCAATCTCCCTAAACTGCAGTGCTGCCCCGCCCACTTACAAAGAACGACAAGGCTTGCAATCCTAAACTAGCTTGGCTAGGTATGTAAAATAAATTTAATCAACAGTCAAGCGAAACCAGCTTGGTCGGGACAATGCATACCAAAGTTCTTTGGCCTGTTGTCTGTCTGAAGAGTTACCTTTTAGAGCTTATGAATACCAAAGATGAGAGGGTCACTAGTTAATTCTCGCTTAGCCAGTTAGATAGCTAAGCTATCCTAGCTAACTAGATACAGTAGCGCTCGTGTAGCTAAGCAACGTCTATTTGTTTGTCCACAGGTAAACATTCTCACCTGACACGGACAGATGTACTCGACATGCACAATGATTTATTTAGCATTACGTCATGGTTTTATTCTTCTGACATCAGATATTTGGAGACGGGCGGCTAGCATGGCGTGACCACTGTGTCACATCAACGTTACTGTACAGCTAGCAGCTCGCAAGCTAGCATAGCTGACAAGACAAGAATGACTGACGCACATGCAAAAGTATGAGCACTTATTGTGCGTGTATGAACAATAAATTCATGAGCCCGTCATACTGAAAAACTGTTTGGATGTGCAACGGGCCAAAAAAACTAGCTCAAGTGGCTAGTGATAGGATATATAGCTATAGAAATTCAGGTTTAGACTTACATTCCATGCTGGTGCTAGGTGACTGTGCCATTCCCACCATACTAAAGTAAACAGATTCTATTGTATCCGAGCACTTAAGTAAGAGTTAGACGTATCTAATCTCTACAAATCTCCTTTCTAGTCGATGGTGCAACGGAGAAAATGATATAAAACTTACTGCGAAGGTTGTTTACGAGCTCTGCTTGGCTAGTTCCTCCTGATTTCCAGGCCATTATTAAACACACTCTGCGGATCAAGTAGAGAGCGGCTGTCAGTGCCGCGCCTGCGCACACAGCCTTTCCTACAACAGTTACGACTTCCAAAACAGATGGAGGCGATACGTCACTGGACATGTCGGTGCACCTACGGACCGTTTCCCGCGCAGCCCTTGAGATCCCTAGCTCTTAATATGTTGCCGTTCATCCCCAAGGGCGACCTATAGCTCAGTAATACATGCCTCAATTTGAATGTTTGTTCATTTTCCAGTTTAGGAATTTGAAATCCTGACAGGCGGGAATAGTTCTGCCGTTTGCTTCCACCAGGAGGAGAACACGAGCTCATTATATGAACACGTGACTTTGAGAGTTTTTGAGGTGCCAGATTTGATTGTGCACTTTTTCTGCTGGCCCTACTGCGAATGTCTGAAAAAATAATTAATTTTATCAGTGATTGTCTTGCTATATACACTTATGCGGCCTTCATTTAAACAGTGACAAAAGGTTTTTAAATGCATCACTGCGACGGCTGCCTGTAAGGGGCCTGTAAGGAATCAGCTTAGACGTGTGGTGTCAAACTGGCAATAAGAACACCCTTAAGTGCTGTAATGACACTACTATTTCATTAAAATACAGAGTGTATTGTGTTGATTGCAGAATTTAAGAAAATAACCGTAGTTATTTAGTTTACGTTGCGAATTCTTATGTTTACGTTAGAAGTCAGTAGTAATCTTGTTTCAAGATTGGAGTTTATTTATCTTTAATAAATAACTTTTCAACTTCTTTTTAAAAGATGAATGTTACGCAAAACTAATATCAGTATTATCTTGTTTAATTTTTTTATTTGTTTATTTAAAATTGGAGAACTTATTACATTTGGATAAAAGGAAATGTTAATACATCATTTTAAAACAGTAGCTGACAACTCTCTCTCTAACAATTCTTGTATAAGTACTTCCACAGCATGGTAGTCATGTGGAACAGGACACTATGGTTTTTGTCACTGGATACTACACTGCTGTAAGGAGTAGTATGTTACATACAAATACGCGATTTCGAACATCGCCTGTAAGTGTTTCTGTCTCGCGTTTTCAAGCTCACAGTTTTGTATTAGTGGAGCCGCCGTAGTACAGCGGAAAGGGAAGAGCTGGCGGGATACGGCAAAAATTAGAAGCCGACCCCATGTAAAAGGAGATCTGTAACCAGTATAAACAAAATTAAGTTCGAGTTGAGATCTACTTGGAGTCATGGATGGTATCAATGCTAAATATATATCACAGAAGATCAGTAAAACGCGATGGAGACCTGTTTTAGCGTCGCCTTTGCAACAACCTGAGTTATTTGCTACAGGATCGTGGGACAACGAGGTGCAAATGCTTGACAGATTACTTTAGCTAGCTAAGCTAGCTAACTTAGTACTGGCTAGCAAACTAGTTACTTAGCCTCCTACGTTTATTAGCTAGTTCCTCTCAATGATTATTAATCAAATCAAATGAAAAAAAATAAGCCATACGTAGAATATTCCGTTCTTTAATTTAATACGTTACTCGTGTATTTTAGGATAATAAAGTTTCCATCTGGTCTATCGGAGAGAATGGAGTGTCTGATATGGATGATGAATTTGAGGGAGATCCACAATTACTGTGCGAGTCTAAACACAAGGGGGACGTCCTGGATCTTCAGGTGGGTTTAGCCAACTGTTTACATGCATTCGCAGAAAAATCAGCGTGTTATAAATGATGCCCTCTTAGATACAGCAGTGTATGAATTCGATTGTTTCTCATAAATACCTCCTTACATTAGGGTTTCTTATGCATTAGGAAAGATTTAGGTTTTGTGAGTCTAAATTAAGCCTAGTCCAACTTTAAACTACAGTGCACTCTGGTCTGGCCCAAGATACTTTTGCTGAAAACTGATGAAAAGGTGGAATACAATAACATGTCTTTTTTTAATGTCCTATTTACTTATTTGCCAGTTTTGTATTTCCTTCAGTTTATGGATCAAGAAAGGCTAGTTACAGCATCTTCATCAGGAGCAGTGACGATATATAAACTTCCCTCTCAAAGCCAGGTATGATGGATCTTGAAAAACCTGTTTGCGATTATGAACCCAATTAATGTTTACAAGTTCAGTGACAGCTATATCTATGATAAACCATTGAGCTTTAATGCCTATTTTTAACATTAGGTAGTATTTATCATATCAAAGGTGCAAATTGCTGCCTGTGCTTTGCTAATCAATGACATGCGATTTAGAGGCCATGAGCTTGCAGGTGAGAATGTCTCTGCCGTTTGCTATGCGTTGCAGGCACTGTCTGTGGCACATGTGTGGGAGAGGGCACATCACTACCAGTGTGCCAGCGCGCCGTGCACCGGAGTGGTGTGTTGCAGCCCGGACCTGGTGTCCGTGGGCGAGGACGGGAGGGTGGTCCTCTACAAAGCCGACCAGAGCAGGGTCGTGCGCACTATTGGTCGGTTTAGTACACCAAACCACAGTGTTAAACAAAAATCCTGAGAAAAGCTAATGTCTTTTTTGTTGTTGTAAACACAGTAGAATAGTATTATATTCAGTGACAGATATTTGCAATCTGTCATTTAGTGATGCTGTGAAGGGATACTGGGTAACATGTATGTTTGCATGCTGGTGTTTTCCCAGAGAACGCAGACAGTAGCACGATCCATGCGGTAACGTTTCTTCGGGCGGCTGAAGTGCTGACGGTGAACTCTATTGGGCAGCTAAAGCTGTGGGACCTGAGACAGGGGAGAGAACCTGCACAGATTCTTTCTCTGTGAGAATAACTTACTCTGTAGAAAAACTCCACACCATCAGCAGTGTCTCCCCCTAGTGCTTGGAGGTTGAGGGTGGTGGTGGTGGTGTTTTTTTTTCAACCCATATGTATATTTTATATTGCTTTGAAGAATTTTTAAAATGGTTTGTTGAACTTATCTTTTGCTAAACCTTTGTGTGGTATGAAACTGAACTGTGCAGTTCAGAATGAAAATTTAGGTAAACAATAGAATGCTAAGATTTTACAAGGGCTGAATGGAGAATAGAGGAAATATATGCAAACAGTATTCTTTTCTTTACTGTTCCTCTCCATTAATGTCACTAGACATTTTTACAATTTCAAAAAGTGTTACAGTGTTTCTTATCAAATTTAAGGAGAATAGCACACTTCTAACCCTCCTTCCATGGCATTTAGTCACCAAACCAACCACTATTTGAGTTCTGTGGATTTGAAGCCACACTTACTTTTGACGCCTTGTGACTATTTGATTTCAGTACAAATCTCTCGCATGCTAAGATAAGAAATAAACAGTATGGATATAACTGTAGCGCTTAAGAAGGCTTCAGTGTTTTGTTTAGCGCCGTCTCTGGTTTTAAACACGTTTATAGTGCAGCTGTCACTTTGCTCCCTCGCCTCTTGTTTTCTCCACCTGATTTTGTGGTATTAGTTGGTTGCGCGTGGTAATAACACTGAACCTTGCTGTCCCTGCAGTACTGGAGACAGAGTGCCTTTGCACTGTGTGGACAAGCACCCGAACCAGCAGCACATAGTGGCCACGGGAGGCCAGGACGGCATGCTCTGTATCTGGGATGTGAGGCAGGGCAAAGTGCCCTTCTCTCTAACAGAAGCCCACTCTGCTGAAAGTGAGTGCCCGACCTGTTAGTCAGGAGACTACGCCATGCACATTGGTTTGTTTACTGCCTTGTATGAATGCATGCAGATATATCGCAGATTGCATTTTTGTTATTCCTCTGTGATTCTAAGATATTTTTGCGGTATGGTTGCATGATATTGCGTTGCAATTATGTCACTAAATATTGTGGGTGCCATATGCATTTGCCATGTGTAAAATACATGTGTAAAATACATGTGTAAAATACATGTGTAAAATACATGGTGGGACTTAAACATCAACCTATATTCTTTTAATCCTGTGATTTCTGTGACTGATTAAAACATGTCAATATTGCAAAAGTTGGTGTCACTGTAACAACTCATAATATTGTGCCCCCCTAAGTTGCATGCAGTAAAACCAGGGGGAACCTTCCTCTGAAATTGCGCCGTCATTTGTCTTTCTCGTAGTGTGGGAGGTGCATTTTCACCCTTCAAACCCGGATCACTTGTTCACCTGCTCGGAGGACGGTTCCCTGCTGCACTGGGAGACCTCGTCTGGGTTAGACGCACCATCCTTCCTGCAGGGTACGTGGAATCCACGCCCTAACCAGTATCAGGCCTAAACCAAAAATCCATGACACTGAAAGTCAGACATTTGTAGTCCAGGTTATAAGAAATTACACATGAATGTTGCTGACACCACAGACTCCACTTAAGAGGATATTGTCTAACTTTGCTTATAAAGGGAAGTTTGCTTAGTTTGACTTAGTGGGCCTGAGAGGTCACACGATCTGCACGTTTCCAGGGTCTTTGAATTGGAGGGGTTTTGTTTGTTTGTTTGTAAATACTTTCTTTTACCTAGCTCTCCTGCACATTTTTCTTTGTCAGGACGCAACAGCAGCATGATGTCCCGCAGTGCGACAGCGCCAGCCGGAGGAAACCAGTCGCTCATCAGCGCTTGGCTCGGTGGTGACTCCAGCAAGGGCCAGCTGGAGACTACTCACATGCTGCCCAGCCAGACGCTGTCCGTCAACAGCCTGGATGTCCTAGGACAGTGCTTGGTATGCGGAACTGACGGAGAGGCTGTGTACATACACAGAAGGGTCCCTGTGTGATGTGGGTGACTGATAATTTTTTATAATTGTGACAAAATGCTCTTTTGACTAGCTGTTTTTTTTTTCCTCACCTGTCCAGTACACTTGTAAAAAAAATAAAATAATAGTTTTTTTTTTTGCTAGTGTTGGGTACGTTTGCACTGATATGAAATAACTAATGTCTAAAACGTCACTGTATAATTCTAGAATCAACTCTGTAATTTATTATGGTATTACTCCTACCGATAATTAAATGAAGTGTAAAGAGTGAAGTATACTTCACACAGGTTGGAAGGTGTGTGGTGCTAAGCTTATTGGGAAATTGGGTGAAAGTGTTCGCACATCCGGGTATCGGCCACTGGCACTGACAGACACTAAGAGTACCAAGGCGACAGTGTCAATACAAAGCCAACAAGGTCTTAGATGTCCGATTTTCCAGGACTGGCTTGCTAGGATTTTGTTAGTTCCACCGACCGGTACTCCTGAAAGCGTTTGACCTGAACAAAATGGATATTCTTTAGTCAAAGGTAAGCGACGTTCCATTGTGTAACTTGCCGAAGACTTTAGCACTAATAGTTAGCTACCTAGGCTAGCGAGTTGGCCCACTTGAGATGTAGCTTAGCAAATCTATGTAGCAATGTTAGCTAGCTAGGCCTCACGCACTTGTATTATGAACATGTTTGAATCTTATACGAGGGAGACGTGACTAGTTAGCTTTTCATTGCCTTTATTGACCAGAAACGATATATAACGGGGTTATGGAATGGCACTTTGTGATATTTTTCGAAGTTAAAAGAATAAAACAATAATAAAACTTCACGTTTATTACCGAAGCTATGTAGCTAACAAACTAGCATAGGTAGCAAATCCTTGCTACCTAACAGCTAATTCGTAATCATTAGCTAACTTCTCTGTTTTGGGCCAGTTAGAAAAAGCGCTGTAAGGCGTCATTCATAACTGACATTTGATAAATCCTTAGCTGGCTAACTGAACAAATCAGTGAACAACTGTAAACTGAAATTGTAACATTAGACTTCATTTACGCACTTGATTCATTTTGCTAGTTGTTGTTAGCTAATGTGCTAGCTAATCAGCTGAGTAGCCACCTAATTATTTGGCTAATTTAACTAGCCAGTAAGTATGCGATAAAGAATGTCAATATTTAGCTCAGGTTTTTCATGGTACATTTTGCCTGTTATATGATAGCCGAGTTATAAACTGTATCGCGACATGCCAATGGCACCACTATCGTAAGCACCTGCTCAAATATGGTTCAGCGGTGTTTACACAGTGGACCATTTACAAGATTAGATAGCGTAGCTAAAAGTTTTGTATGGTTGGGTTGGGAAACAATTCGAGCAAGTCCAGATGTAATCTAGTCTTCAAACTTAATGAGCTGGAACGGTAGACTATGGCTAATGATTTTGAAACGTGGATCTGGAATTAAATCAGATTCCTTAATTTAGGTTGTCTCACTATAATGACGCCACATTCGTTTTTTTTCTTAGACCCTTCAATACACGCTCATTGACATCTGGTATGCAGGTAAAACACGCTGCGCGTCGTTAACACCCTCCCAGTATCACACTTGCTTCCTCCAACCTCATTCAATTCCTTGGCTGGCAAGGTACATGTTTTTTCATGAAGAGAGGCGAAAAACCCGAAGGATACAGGCAAATGCGGCCCAAGACGTTTCCCGCGAGCAACTGCAGTGGCAACAGCCAGCAGATGTTACAGGAGATCCGCGAAAGCTTGCGGAACCTCTCGCGGCCGTCGGACGTTCCCAAGACGGACCTAGGTGGGAGCAAAGGGCTGCCTGACGACTCCCGACAACAAGGTCGCAGCACCAACCCTAAACACTCCTACCACAAAGCACTCCAGGAGATACGCAAGTCACTGATGCCGTTCGCCAATGAGCCTGCATCGACAGGTCGCGCACCTGAGGTCAACGTTCAAATGCAACAAGAGTTGGTGGGCGCCGGTTTTGAAGAGGTAGGAGAACTGTCCAAATAACAGCATACTGAATAAAAAAGCAGTATTCGTATATATGTTTTGTTATTCATTCTTGTGAACACATGGGCTTTATGTTGGTCAGAGATAAGAATGTTCCCTCATCAGGTGATCAATTGGCATAGGTCAGGTATGACAGCAATGGTATGTGGTCCAACAGGTTTTAGCTGTAATACAGGGCTCAGTGAATCATTATGCTGACTTGTTTTCGACCACAAATATGCGATCCATGTCCTTTTTGTTTCCTTTGAAAACAGCATTCTCTCTGAGAAAAGATTCTAGTAATGTTTTGTATCCGAGGAATGGCTTTGTAGAAGACCTGGGAGACACACTTGTTGTTCTGCGCACAACATGAATGGTTAATTAAAAGCAAAATTATCCATGTCTAGTCAGTAAAATGGTTCAGTTTACTACCAGCCTGATTGAGCTGCATATGTATGTGCTGCACAGGCTGGAGACTTCACTAAAGAGAACTGGAGTTATATGACTGACGGCATGACTGGTGTGTGTGTGTGTGCGTGTGTGTGCGCGTGCGAGTAGGAGATGGTGATCAGTGCTCTGAAGCACACCAACAGTCGCAGTTTGGGGGCAGCTATGGACTACATCAGTAAGATGAGCTACCAGGACCCGGTGCGTGAGCAGATGGCAGCTGTGGCAGCGCGGCCAGCCAGCGCAGCCATCAAAGCAGCCGGTGGGTGTGGCTCCCCAGAGGAGCCCAGGACCGGCTTTTCACTCCTCACAGAGAGAGAGAGCCCGTTCGCTGCTCTATGGTGTTATACCCCTATGCTTGTTGTTCAAGACTTTCTCAGGGCAGCTGTAGTAATCAGGAACCTGTACAACCTGTACATTGTTCTCATTTCAGTATAGATCATAATCTAAAGTGTAGAAAATTTCTGACATGGTAATATCAAATGTATTAGTATGTGGAGCGTGAATATGTTGCTGAAATGGTCTGCTTTTTGGCATGTATGTGTTTTGCTGTGCAGGCCCCCCTCACATCCAGCAGCCTGTGCTGCGGCGGCCAAGCTGGAAGGGCTCCAAGGAGTCCCTGGCTGCTCAGCGGCACGGGCCCCTCATGGCCGACGGCCTCATGTACCGCTCCAACAGTCCCAGCCCCCAGGCAGAGCTGCCCCGGACTGCAGCCTTCCCCCAGGGTCACGCGCCTGGGGTCAGTGCCCAGCGGGTGAACCCTCCGCTCCCACCTCAGGTGCGCAGTGTCACGCCTCCCCCCTCTTCCTGGGACTCGAACCCCTCCACCAAACGCTACTCCGGGAACATGGATTACCTCACTCCCCGCATCTCGCCAGTCCCCCAGGGTCCGTGGCCCGATAGCTACACGGCCGCTCCAGCCCAGGCTCAGCGTGGACTCAGCCCGGCGCCCGTGGGCCGCCAGCCCATCATCATGCCTTCATCTGGGGGGAACAAGTTCAGCTTTCCACCTGCCTGGCCCCAGAACGGCTCGGCGCAGGCCGAGTATATGAGCATGGCTTCCGGTGGTGGCAGACAGCCCCCTCCTCCATATTCCCTGGGTCAGACGAGCAGACACAGCCCCACGGCCCAGCAGATGCAGGCGGCCAGCCCTGCGCCCTCGCCGCCCTACTCCAACGGATCCAGCCTCCCGCCGTCCATGCTGGCTCCCGGCCGCAACAGCCACAACCTGGACATGTACAACCTGAGCATCCTACCCCAGCCCAGGCCTCCGACGCAGCAGCCGCAGTCCTCCACTGGAAACGGCAGCAACCAGGACCCCTCCCCCCACTCGTGGTCCCACAACATCCCAGCGCGCTCCAACTCCTTCACTAATGCGGCGCCGGGCGGACGGCCGTGCCCACCCGCGCCCAACTCCCAGCCCTCCGCCACCACCGTCACCGCCATCACCCAGGCACCCATCCTGCAGCCAGTGAAGAGTATGCGTGTGCAGAAACCTGAGCTGCACACGGCTGTGGCCCCCACTCACCCGCCCTGGCTCCAGCAGCAGCAGGTCCCTCCATCCTCTGCCTATCAGGACTCCCCCGGTCCCGGCCCCACGTCCGCCCAGATGCCGGTCGTCTCTGAGGTACCCAGTTATCAGGGCCCGCCTCCGCCCTACCCAAGACACCTCCTCCAACAGCAGCAAGCCCCTGCCCCCTGCCCAGCGTACGAGCCCAACCCCAGGCCCTGCGCAGGCAAAGAGGACGAGGCTGAGGACGACACTGCAGATGACACCAGCACTTGCTCCAGCGAGCGCACGGACGCCTCCGAGACGGCAGCACCGGCAGCCGGCGTGGAGCGGGAGCGGGAGCGCGACAAGAAGCAGATCTCGACGTCGCCGGTGCCGGTGCGGCGGAACAAGCGGGACGAGGAGCGGCGGGGGGAGGGGCGCGTGCAGCTCTATTCGCCGCAGGCCTTCAAGTTCTTCATGGAACAGCACGTGGAGAACATCCTGAAGAACCACCAGCAGAGGCTCCGGCGCAAGAAACAGCTGGAGAGCGAGATGCAGCGGGTTAGGACCGCCTCTCCTGTCCTGCCCTCCGTCTGTAGCTTACCGTCTTCCTTTTTTCCATCCATCTCTTTTCTCATCATACTCTCAATGAGATTCTCCTCCACTCTCTTGTGTATTTCTTTGCTCCTAGCTCTGTCTTTCTCTTTCTCTTCATGGCAGCTGTTTTTGAGGGTGTAGCGATATCTACCGGCAGCTGCGTAGTCCGCACACCTGGCTGACAAAGTAAGGCTCGTAGGTGGAGAGGTGGTCACCGACCAGCATGTGAAAGTCTGTTCTAGCATGATAAAAGCACATACAGAGCTTGCAGTGTGTTTCCGTAGCCACGGTGTAAACAGGTACAGGATGCATGACTGCATGGCTCAATCCAGTTGAATGCAAGCGTTCTCTTGCCTGACGTGAGTGTTGTTCTCGAGAGTGGAATGGAATACCTAACCTCAAAATGCTGTCGCTGTAAACAAAAACAATTTGAAAACCGCTGAAGATGAGCAGCAGTTCAGCGTCACAGCTGGGGATTGGTTATGATTACAGTTGTGCTCTCTCTCTCTCGCTCGCTCGCTCTCTCTTCATGCTTTTGGGTGAGGTATTCCTTTAAATGTACAGTACAGAATTGGATGCAAGCCACTTTGTTCTACATAACCTTAATGTGATGGTCCTTCTCAGTGAAGGTATTATTTTGTAATAATTGTTTGAGTATGTTCTAATAAACAAGAGTGCTCTGATTTCAGTTGTCAACCCAATCCTTGGGACCCACCAGGCGGTCCACATTTTTGCTCTGGACCCTGAATATGTGGTAAAGGCATATTGAGAACCGGGTTAGAGCAAAAAAATATGGGCTGTTTGATGAGACCTAAGGATGGAGATCAGAAGCTCTGTTGAAAGCCATTCGCGCCGTGTCCGCAGGTGGGTCTGTCCGAGGACGCCCAGGAGCAGATGCGAATGATGCTCTCCCAGAAGGAATCCAACTACATCCGGCTGAAGCGTGCCAAGATGGACAAGTCCATGTTTGAGAAGATCAAGACGCTGGGCGTGGGTGCGTTCGGCGAGGTGTGCCTGGCGCGGAAGGTGGACACGGGCGCGCTCTACGCCATGAAGACCCTCCGCAAGAAAGACGTGCTCCTCCGCAACCAGGTGGCGCACGTGAAGGCCGAGAGGGACATCCTGGCCGAGGCGGACAACGAGTGGGTGGTGAGGCTCTACTACTCGTTCCAGGACAAGGACAGTCTGTACTTTGTTATGGACTACATCCCCGGCGGGGACATGATGAGCTTGCTCATCCGTCTGGGCGTGTTCAGCGAGGAGCTGGCCCAGTTCTACGTGGCCGAGCTGGCTTGCGCCGTGGAGAGCGTACACAAGATGGGCTTCATCCACCGCGACATCAAGCCCGACAACATCTTGATCGACCGCGACGGCCACATCAAGCTGACCGACTTCGGCCTGTGCACCGGCTTCCGCTGGACACACGACTCCAAGTACTACCAGAGCGGTGAGCACCGGGGGGGTTTGGGGGGGGGGTTGGGGTGTCCAGGTCCAAACGCGCAAAGCATTTAGTCTCTCGTTCTAATATCTGAGAGGTTTAGTGGACACAGATTTGTATGGGTTATAATAACGTTATATGTTATATTAAAGGTGTCTGTTTTGGTGCGGCTGGACTTTCTCTTTGTCCTTCTCTTAGGTGACCATGTGAGACAGGACAGTATGGATTTTAGTAGGGAGTGGGAGGACCCTGCAAACTGTCGCTGCGGCGATCGGCTGAAGCCGCTGGAGAGGCGGGCTGCTAGGCAACACCAGCGCTGCCTGGCCCACTCGCTAGTGGGAACGCCCAACTACATCGCCCCGGAAGTACTTCTACGCACAGGTAGAGCGTGTCCTCTGTCCACAAACACGCCGTACACGTTCCACTCTGTGCACGTTTCACACTGTGCACATGCACTCACCGGACTGCTTCGTGTGCTGCGGCAGGCTACACGCAGCTGTGTGACTGGTGGAGCGTGGGTGTCATTTTGTACGAGATGCTGGTCGGCCAACCTCCGTTCCTTGCTACCACTCCCCTGGAGACTCAGATGAAGGTGATACAAGTTCATAAATAAGGAACAGAAATATAGCAGCCCTGTTTTTGAAGTGCTTTCATACTACTGTAAAGGTCCCTTGCTCAGGCACCCATGGTTTACCTGAAGGGCTTCTGGCTGCTTAACCGCTGAGTTGAAGCTACAGTGTTAAACCAGACAAACCTTGACCTGTTCTGTAGAGTTTGAGAGCTGCTGAATGTCTTGGCATGGAATAGGAGTGCATCAAGTAGATGGTGTTCCAGCTTTGTGACTGTCCTCTCTGTGTGTGTGTGTGTGTGTGTGTCCAGGTGATAAACTGGCAGACCACCCTGCACATCCCCGCACAGGCCAAGCTGAGTGCACAGGCATCGGACCTGATCGTGAAGCTGTGCCGTGGGCCCGAGGACCGCCTGGGCAAGAACGGCGCGGACGAGATCAAGGCCCACCCTTTCTTCAAGGGCATCGACTTCTCCGTGGACCTACGGCAGCAGCACCACCCGGCGCCCTACGTGCCCAAGATCGCCCACTGCACCGACACGTCCAACTTCGACCCGGTGGACCCGGACAAGCTGTGGAGCGACGACGACGCCAGCCACAACGACACGCTGAGCTTCTGGTTCAAGAACGGCAAGCACCCAGAGCACGCCTTCTACGAGTTCACCTTCCGCCGCTTCTTCGACGACAACGGCCACCCGTACAGCTGCCCCAAGCCCATCGAGTACGACGGCTACAGCGAGGAGGGGGAGGAGGAGACTGAAAGCTCCACCCAGAGAAAAGAGGCGGGGCACGGGCGGGACCTGGTCTATGTTTAGCTGGGTTCTGTAAAAAGGGGGGTGTGTGTGTCCCTCTGTCTGTCTGTGTGTTGGTTTTTCAGCATCACATCTGTTGAGAATGCTTTTACACTACACGTGGTTGTATATAATTTATTCCGTTGATTGCACTTGTACTAGTGCAGGCTGAATGAATAATACCTTCCACCTCGTTTTAAGCCTTAATTTATTTAAAACATTGTAAAATGAGGACTTTAGTGGAAAAGTTCAGTTATGCCTTCTTTACAAATGAAGTGTTAATTTATGATTGAATAGGCTTTTTTCTCGCTCTGCTCTGGTCATGAGTGACCTATACAGGGATTGGTTGAATCATTAACTCTTTCTGTGCCTTTTATTTTACACTATTTCACCAAAAACTTGGGGGGGGGAAGTAGCATCTTAGCCAGTCAAATAAACTGACATCTAGTTTAAGCAAGATTATAGAGACATTTGTGTAATTAGCTTACTGTGTATTTTCTAATTTATACACTCAAAAATGTATTTATAAATTATGGAGTGTACATTTTTATTTTTTATTTTTCCTTTTTTTTATGTTTTCATTCTTGATTTTGTTGGTGTAGGAATAAACCCAAGGGCAAGATCCCTCTCTCGCGCTCTCTTTCTCTCCATCAGCCCTTTCTAATTTTGTTTCTTACACACGCTGTACCTATACAGAGAAACAAACGCCAGAAATTCCGGCAGAATTCTCTGAGGAAGATCTTGTTTTCTCCTGTATCCCAGGGGTTCCTGAACTACATTTGTAAATGACCTCGACAAGTCTTTGAGTTTGGTGAAAGCTAACTGATCAGTGGCACGCCAGTCGCGTATGAGCGGTGTTTAAAGTACAAAACATAAACCACATCTTTTCACTGCACTATTGATGCCACAAGGACACGTTTCACAATACGTATTGTTCTAGCAGATGTCAGAATTCGTGAGGGCCATTTTAGCTGTGTTTTTGTTAAACAATGGGGGTGGATTCCTGAGAGAGCTGGCAACCACAATTCGCCCGCGCGCGTGTAGGATCAGGTTAACTGAAGTGGCCGCAAACGCTCTAAATCGGCATTGGCATGTTTTCAGCTTTGGTCTTTCCCTGGTAGTAACTATGGTAAACAATGTGGTGAATTTTAGATATATTTAATGATTTGAAAACTACAAATTTATTTAATATTTGATGTTTGAGTCCATACGTTTTTCTTTTAGTTTGCATTTTACTTGATATGTTTGTTACAAACTTACATTGTTTGTGTGGCTTTATGTTCAACAGTCGTAATTTAGTTTTTTCAGGACCATTTTCCAAACTCTACCCCGTTTAAAGGAAATTCAGTTTTCCCTTTAAATTGTGCCGTTCCTGTTATCTGGAAAAAGACAAAACGTAAATCCAATCCAATTTCTTACCACGAGAAAGCTTATGTTCAAATATTAGTGAAACATTCCTAAAGAGCCAGAAATGAATCTAACCTTTAAACCAACAGTTTAAAATGTCTAACTTTAGACCTGTGCTTTCAAACCAGTGATTCTGTAAGAGATGTCCGAGTTTATATCACGTCATCAGATTAGATTAATCTGAAGCATCGTCCCTAAACACTAGCGCAGTCTTGGGTTCATGTCCTGCTTGGCTTGCAATGTGAAACTAAAATCCCATTTTACACAACACGTAGTGACCAGCAGTGTCTACTTAGAAACAGAACAAAATTCTATCCGGGTCTATTATCAGAACAGAAAACAGCTACCCCAGGCTACATTTTATACTTAACAAAATTATTACAAACATCGATACCGGTCTAAACCAGTTGTTTTCTCTTTATTCATCATCAGTAAATGAGTTTTTGTAAACTATGACAACTATGACTCATAAAAACATAAACTGGTTTGGACTAAAACATGAGAAAATCGAGTAGTTAACATATTATCACTCCCACGCGAATATGCTACCGGTAAACCCATCCGCATTCCCGTTGCCACTGCAGGAATCTTTTCGTTGCGGATTACCGCGGTCGTGTTCATTGTGAAATAGCGTCTCCGTCCCGATAGAGGGCGATGCTGTACGTGATCCTCAAAGTAACAATAACAAAAAATAAAGAAGAAATGAAACGTCAGAATTTGGGACTTACTGATCGGAAAAATATGCTGAAATGTCTGTCTCAAAATTACCACCTACTGCCTTGAGTTTTAAACAGGTAGTTAGTTCTATATCTTCCATTAGTTTACATATTTCTAAAGCTTTCGAGTGTAAGGCTGTGATGACTAACATTTTGTAAACGTTAGCTAGTTTAGGCAATTTTGCTAGGTAGCTAAAGCTAACTTGTCATGTAGCTACTAAGCTGTCATTGTGATTAATATTTTCAGTTTTTACAGAGACAGAAAGTTTTAGGTTTGTACCGCAGTATTCTGAGGACCATTCGGCTGGTTCCAGATGACGCCGATCGCAAATATTTGAGGGACTGGGCAAGAGAAGAGTTCAAGAGGAATAAGGATGCGACAAACCAGGTCCTCTTGCTAACTTATAACTTATATGTGCAATAAGCTAATATAGCTAGCTAAACTGGACAGTGATTTTAATAGACCAATAGGCCTTTATTGGTGACCTACAATGTTTCTTCTTCGTATGATTGCGTTATGTTGTAACAGTAAACGAAATATGTAGGTAAAATACTTGTACCGTGTGGCAAGCAATCTCTGTCCAGCTCTTCTGGCACGTTCACTGGGTCGTCGTGTTCCCTCAGGACGACGTTCGTATGATGACGACAATAGCCAAGAACCACCTTGAAGAGTTGAAAAGAACACTTGCTCTGGCAGGATGCTAACATGAGGCCTGCGGACAAAGTGATTATCCAAAACCACCCCATGGCCGGGCGCACAGAGGAACAGAACCTGCTGCCCGTCGCTGTTTCAGGAATAAGCCTAACCAGCTTGGTGGTGACCATACGTTTCATGCTTTGGGTACCCCGTTTGGCCAAAAGCTGTTAGCACGATTCCGAACATTACATTGTGTACACGTTATTAGCGTTCATTGTTTTCAACTCGGATCGCAGTGATTAATATGCACTTTTGAAACAGTGCAGTCTCCCAGTCAGATTAAGATCCATTCATTTCTAGCCTAGATGTATTGTCCAAACTGCTTTGTTTATTATAAGGCGGTTAGTGGGCAAAAGAAACAAATAAACATGAAAAACATGCATATTGTTAATTTATGGTTTCTTTATCAAATGTGGTTCATTATTGTATTTAATACAGATGTTTTCCATATTCAGTATTGACCCATGTACAAATGTCACAACAGCAATATCTAAAGTAAACCATTTAAACACAAAGCCCTCACTACAGCAGTCAATATATTACTATATACATATTAAAAAAAACATCCTTACTACAATGGTTTATGATATAGAACATATTCAAAGCAAAATACTTCTTCTTTTAGGATGTCAAGTGTAAACCAAGAATCTAATAACAGTAATTTTACATAACTTTAAAACCTTTATCCTACAGTATTTTGAAGGAATACCTCTTTGCCAAACATTCTCCACCCTGGGTCTCTTTTTTCTGAGCGGCAGCAGGGATTCTGGGTAAATAGCTTAGGAGTGGTGGCCTCGGAGGCTGACCGGGTCCGTTACCCTGATACGGACCGTGGAGTTTCACACCCTAGAATTGTCTCAGGGTGGCTTTAACTGGGATTAAGGACAGATCCTTTTAATATTAGCACACTACGTAAATCAGGTTCTGCCTTCTCATGTATATTGTGCATGAGAAACTATATAATAGATCATTTGAACTATTTCAAATTGTAGAAAATACGCTTTAATAAAAAGCAAGAACAATATTTTGCAGGAAGTGGGAATCTGATTAAAAAAAAATTCCTCCAACATGAAAATTCAAACAACCTCATTATCAGACAGCTTGTCATCCAAAGCAAGTGAAGAACTTCAGTTTAATATAAATCAAATGAATAACTACTGCACTTTTTTTGATCGGACACAAACACGCCAAAGAGCTGTGGCGTGTCGGGCCATTTATGGATCCTAAATCTTTCTTCACTGAGTTTATAATTGGCATGTAAAAGTAGTCAATAGTGAATATTAAGCTTATCCGTAAACATGAGCAGCAGTGTACTGTTAGGTTATGTAATAAGCAGAAATATGCAAACAATCCTTTGAGCTGCCAAAGCCAGTCTCGTTTAACAGCTTATATGACATTAGCTTTATTTTTTAAGTGACTAAAGTCAAACCTGTGGTCCTCTATAGGCTAGACATTTTTTTCAATGTACAGAGTAATATTTTCATTCATATCTAAACCCTTAAATTTGTTAGATAAACTGAATATGTACAACACATGAATAATGAAGTGAGAAGTAAATTATACAGAAAGTGGTTTAAAGTGACTGTGGATAATGTTCCAGCTAATCCACACCACATAACCACAATCTTTACAGAGCCAACCGTAGGCTAAAAAAAAAATTAAAGGAAAAGAGTTGAGCTTTAAAAGCCTGGTACTCTGCTTTTAGCTCTCACATATAGAGCACGTTTGTAGCACGTTTATAGCGTCAGGAGTCCTGCTCTGGCCGTTAGCTCTCTTCCTGCCTGCGAGTCCTGAGGAGCCTCAGCTCGTTCTCCAGGCAGCTGATCCTCTCCATCAGGGCGGCGCTGTCGGCCTGCGCTCGCTTGTCGGCCTGACGCCGCTCCTCCTCGATCTTGCTCTCGTACCAGTGCTCCATCTGTTGCGACACGGTTTCGAAGAAGTACTGTGTCACTTCCAGCACGTGCGTGTTCGCCCGCTCGGCCGCGATCGAGGCCTCGCCCACCGTGCGCTCGCTGAACGCCTCGCGGTGTCCCGTGCGCTTAGTCCTTGAACGGGAGTGCCGCTTGTGGTCCCTCCCCCGACCTTGGTCCCGCCCCCGACCTTGGTCCCGCCCCCGGTCCCGCCTGCTGCCGCAGCGGCGCTCTGTAGTCGGCGAGAGGCTGCTTGCCCGGTCCGGATGCCTGCCGTTGGGCTGTGACTCCTGTATAACCATATCCTGCAATTCCCCCAGCGGCCAGCTGGGGTCAGTAGAGAGCGCCGTGCGCTCTTTTGGTCGGACCACAGGGGGAGATGGTGGCACGTACTTGTCCTGAGTCTGGAGGCAGAACGTCTCTCGGACATTCAGCTTGTCATCTTCGAGGGAACAGACACAATCAGTGACTTAGCCTTCAAATGAAACATGCGGTAAAATGTAGTCCTTCAGGGACTGGCCGTTTTCCGGGTTGACCTTAGGCCCATACAATGGTGAGCCCTGGGGGAGCTCTGCTCAACTATAGCATGTAAAGCTGTTGTTCTATTTTTGGGTATATTACCCCAGAATGATGTGACCTGAGAATAACATACCACATAACACTTACATAAGCATTCATCAGTCTGTGGACACAGCACACTATTGTGTGCGTGTGTATGAGAGACAGAGAGAGAACAACCAGAAAGCCTGTTGGAAGTTGTGTTATAACATGCACATGCTCATGTGAGGACTGCTCAACTGCAGCGCGTGAAGCTGTTATTCTATTTTGACCTGAGATGACTGGCTGTGTCCTACTTACCTGGAGAGCTGTCCATTTGTACCACAAAGTAGTGATTGGCCGAACCATCCTCTTGAAAGCCCCCAGTGGCGCCACTCTCGTCGGGTGCGGTCGGGACCATGGGCCCCGATGAGTCTCCGCTGGTGGTGGTCTGACCCGCCGGCTGCCCCCCTGGGCCGTTGCTCCCGTCCGGGTCCTGCTCGGGGAGCGCCTCGGCCAGGGCGACGGTGGAGCGCAGGGGGCCGGCCCGCGGCTCCGGCACCAGCCGCGCCTCCATCTGCTGGAGCTTGGACAGACACCAGCTCCTCAGCTCGCTCACCATGGACGCCTGTTCAGAGGGTCCAGAAAGACGAGGTCACCAGTGAAGGCCACTGACACTTTGCTTCTAGACCCACTTCAGCGACACAAAGGGATCAAAGACGTGAGGGTCAGGAGATGTTATTCCCTTGACCCTCACGTATAATTAAAGTCTCTCTTACCCAAATACTAAGACGAGATCTTCAACCCCCCTTTTTCATAAATGCCTGTTTGCATGTTAGATGGCCGACAGCCATTGTCCACAGCCGTGTGGAGGCTGGAACATCTAGCAGGGTTCGTGTGCCGGGTCCAGCCCCTTACCTGTCTCTTTTCGCTTGCCTGTTGCTCCTGCTTGGCTCTCTGATCGATGCGCTGTAAGCACTCCGTCCTTTCAGCAGATACTCTCTCGACCGTCAGCTTGTCCAGAGCCCTGATCTGGGATCAGCGACAATCACACTTCATTTCCTTGCTCTTATGCATATCACTTATCATTTTTCTTTTTTACAATGACCTTGGTCATGTCATTTCTTTCTTATTCAATTTTTAACCAGTAATTGTAGATGCCTTTACCATTACACCTACCCAAGAACTAGATTAGTCTTCTTTTATAAAACATTAACAAGTTATTATAACTTGAAATGTGCATGAAGCATAAATTAAATTTCTTTCACAGAGGATTCAGTGTGGACTGTATTATATGGGAGAGGGTACAGTGTGTGTGTGTGTGTGTGTGTGTGTGTGTTCACACTTGGTGTTGGCTCTTGCGGTCTAGTTGTCCCATCTTGGTGTTCATGAGCTCCTGGACGACGTGGATCTCTGACTTCATCTCCTCTTTGGTGGCCTCCAGCTGGTTCTCCAGCTTGTTGATGAGGGGTTCACACCTGCAGCCGTTCAGGGGTGCCTGCAAGGCACCACCACCACCATAGTACTGTAACCACTAAAACGAACAAACGTTGCTTCTCACAAACAACTGCTGGCGATCTCCAGTGCTCGTTCCTGATAGGGTCTTTAACTTAAACACTGTGGCACTGAGGATTCGATACGATATTTAGACTGGGAAATCTGCCAGTCCGGATGATGTTACTTTCAGCACTGTTTCACTCACTGTTAGCTGCTTTAACACTCTTTGGCTGACCTGTACATTTAACCTCATGTCACCAGATTCATATATGAAGCCCTTAAAAGGAATCTGCTTTCCTGTCCCTGGAACTCAGGACATTAGCAGACCGTTTCCTCTGGCCCCTGAAGGGGGCGCTGATGAACAGGGCAGGGTCACCTGCATGATCTTGCCATCTTTGTTCCTGTAGAGCGTGTAAAGCTGGTAGGCTTTGTAGCTGTGCGGGGGAGCCACAGTGATGTGAGGGGGATCTGTTGCTTTGCTCTTCTTCCTCCTGGAGAGAGGGTCAGACATGGAGGGCTGCAATGAAACAAACACAAACACTGTCAGTGTTGCCAGGACATGGGCATTAAGACATAGGGACGTACAATATATCATTTCTTAACCATCATCGCAATACCGGATTAACGATATCGATACGTGGCGAATGTTTTTGGCGGAAGGCTGTGTGTCCCACCTTGTCTTTGACTTGGCTCTTGCTACGGATCGTGTTGGGTTGAACCTCTGTGGCTTCGGGGGCCCCGCTGGTGCGTTCCCCGCGTCTCCGTACCGTCCTCTCGCTGCTGTGACTGTCGTCCTCAGGGGAGACGCTTTCCTGAAAGCAGGACAGAACCGCGGGAAGGTGGCAGGACGCTGCTAAATCGTTGCGTAACGAACAATGAAACATAGGCCTGCACTTTTCTGCACTAGGACAGCAGATCAGACATAGACATTATACCTTATAACCCTAACAGCATTTAAACATCGCTGTACACAGTGACTACCTCTACACAGAAATGTATTAATGTACAGTATATAAATATTACAGGTACATGTTGATTTTGTGGAAAGGTTTCAGATTGGTTGACTTATAAAACATGAAATCCTTCAGACTTGAATGGCAGTGGCCTAAGGGCAAAAATCCATCATGAACCCCATGAAGGTTATGCTATTTACCTCCTGAATGCTATGCTATTTACTCCATGAAGGTCATATAGCCAAACAAATAACTGTCTCAAGAGCTTCTAAAATAAATGTTTCGTCCATTTTCTAGGTTGATATTGATATTTGTGGCCTGCATTTTGAATGTCGTAACCAGCTGTGCTACATCAAGCAGGTGTGTCTGTTGTGCTAAAGTCCCGAATGTTGTTCAGACTGGCCCAGCTGTGGGTCCAGGCCTCAGAACCTTGTTCTAAGTTTTTGGGTCTGTTCTTAATTCCCAGGGCTGGGTTGGATCTGAGGCCCTGTAAGATGTTACTTAATGACCCAGGACTGAGGTGTGTGTGTGTGTGTGTGTGTGTGTGTGTGTGTGAAGGCATCCACTCTGCATGTTCGCTGTCAGAGCGTTAACTTCGTATTGCTTCTCTGAACTGATTTTGTGTGTGTATGTAGTTATGGAAGAGTGGAAGAATAAAGGGAAAGTTACTTTGTGTGTGTGTGTGTGTGTTTCTACCTTACTCGGGAGCATCTCATCCCGTGGGACTGACTGTGCTCGTCCTTCTGCCTTCAGTTTGTCCCTCCTCTTCCTCACATTCCTCCCACGGGTGAAGCTCTGAATCTGAACACACACACACACACACACACACACACACAAATGACTTCAAGTGAAAAGTTCAACCCAAACAACCAACCCAACCTCAGGTACATAAATCTTAAAAAGTGCATTTGATTTTTTTTTTTTTTACCCCACATTTAAATAAGGGGAGCATAAACTATAAACTTCACCCATGAGCTCCAGGCTTTTTGACAAATAGTCTTCATAATTAACATACTTCTGATCATAGCCTCTGTACGTGACAGCAATCCAAAGAGGAGGGTGTGGCTACTTTTAGAGTCACTGGTTTTAGAGTTTAGAGTTACTGGTTGCTAAACTGGGAAGAAGGTGTGCAATGAAAAGCACGTGATGGTGAAACTGGGACCCAGTTCTAAAGTGACGTTACTGTTTGCGATTCCCGGCGGGTTTCACTTGTTTGGTCGTTGCTCTGCGGATTCTGCAGCGCATTAGATTTCAGCGTGCGCCGGTACCGTCGGTTTAGTTTGACCCCGCCTCCCTGTCTCTGCCTGTACTTGTACGCGATTTCAGTTTCACCGCAAATCTGTGCTTGGCGACCTGCGTTCTGATGAACTGCGTGCTGAGCTGAGCCTAAAAAAATCTGTGACTGTTCAAACAGAGCAGCAGATACTGACTCTGTACATCATCCAAGTAAGAAGCCAGCCTCGGTTCAAGACGAAGCCTGAGTTTGTGTCAACTCTTAGAAAACGTTAAACTTTTCAAAAGTATCATGTCGAGTTTGTGTCCCTTTACATGTGGTGTTTATTTGAGAACGTCAGCTTGCGTTTGTGTGTGTGGGTGGGAGTGTGTGTAAGGACCTGCGGTGCCTTGGTCAGGAGGAGAGCTACGTCAGGGTTGTTATGCTCTCTGGCCTGGTCCAGTGCAGTCTGTCCGGCCTGAACACACACACACATACTTCAAACATCATCCATAGTGCAGATCTCTACACATCTGTTTCTTGACACAGGAAACAGATGTCTTTTCCCATGACATATTAAAAAAAAAACACAAAAAAAACTTCAAAACCACCTATTCTGACATCACCCTGTGTTACAGCTTTTCTGAAACTAAAATCACTGCTACAGTGGAGATAATGCTTAAGCTCACCAGCATCATTACGATGGCATCAAACAACCAAGCTGAACATCACATCCATTTCTCCATCTCACTTTCAATTCTACTTCACAAAGTCTAGAATGAAGTTTCTTAATTCTGCCTTTCCATAAAGTGTTCTCCCCAAACACCTTTACTATTCCCTCTTGCTCTAGGCCAGTTTTCTTTACGACGAAGCGCTGTGTGCATTTGAAGGGGGCTGGAATAATCCGTTTTTGGCCTGAGCGAGAGCAGTCTGCGAGAGGCGTTCAGGCGAGGGGCTCACGTTGTTCCGGATGCTGCTGTCTGTCCCGGCCTCTAGCAGCAGACGGACCGTCTTTTTGTGGTTCAGGACGGCGGCGGCGTGCAGAGCCGTGTCTCCCACCTGCGGCAAAAGCCAAACGGAGCAGTGGTCACGTCGCCGGTCCTGGGTTACACCGATCCGCTCCACGTTTTAGGTCAATCCCAGCTCCCAGGGCGCCTGAACCGGGTTTTGAGTGTTCTTTGTTTGCTTGGTTCAGACAGGCCAGGAGCTGGGTTAGAGCAAAACCGTGGAACATCTAGGAATCCCTGAGGACTGGGTGGGGAAACACTGTTATATAACAGTGTTGATCCTCACAGCATAATACACCATTCACATTATGTATGTATGTATATATATATGTGTGTGTGTGTGTGTGTGTGTATGTATGTGTGTATATATATATATATATATATATACACACACACACACACACGCACACACACATACAGAGTGTGTGTGTATATATATATATAAACACACACAGACACTGTATAAGAGTTACATTTCCTCTTTAGAACTGGATTCTACATGTTAAAGCAGAAAAGGGTTTTGCTTTATGTCATTTGACTGCTGGAGCGCTGGTGTGTGGTGGCCGAGCGCTTCATCGACAGCCTGCGAAATCCTCGGCCTCCAGCGCTTCGATTCTGTCCGGGGTGTAAAAGTGGATTAAGGCGGTGCCGTTTGCTCTGGAGGGAGAGCTGGACACAGTGCCACCCACCTGATTCCTCTCGCTCACAGAGCAGAACACTCCGAGGAGAACGCGGATTACACACACGTGGTTGTAGCGTGCGGAGACGTGCAGGCAAGTGTCACCGGCCTGGGGCCACGCGGGCACACACACACACACATACACACACACACAGCATATCTACTGAGAGTTTGCCAGCACTGACGCAGTCTGTTGCTGTCTCGCTGTTCTGTGTGTTTGTGTGTGTGTGTTTGTGTGTGTCTTGACTGTGTGCGTGAGTGAGAGAGATGAGCGTACAGCAGGGTAGGAAAGGAGGTTCTCACATTGTTCTTGCTGTCTGGGCGGGCTCCTCCAAGCAGAAGAACTTTACAGCTCTGGGTATGGCCATTCTGACAGGCCAAGTGTAGTGCTGTGTTTCCAGCCTTGATGGGGGGGGGTTTGGGGATTAAAGAGCATTTCAGGCACCAAATCAATAATGACTCCTCTGTTCTGTGCAATTAACATCAGTCAGTCAGTCACAAAGGGGAATACAAGTTCCTCTGTTGCATTTCTGAAAGGATGCCACTACTGATGAAGCAGTCTGTGATCCTCAGCGACTCCAAACATTCAGCACTTCAGCACTGTCACTTCATGAACATTTAACAACCAGCGCTGGCAAAGAGAATCAGCCTTAACGCTGAGGACCAGAGAACGAGAGAGAGAGACAAAATACAGAGAGAGGGAGCATGAGAAACTGATGGAGAATGAAGACGGGTAAGGAGAGAACCCAGTCTTAGTTCTTCCACACACACACACACACACACACACACATGCAGAGCCCAGGAGCAGACGGGTACCTTGTTCTTGGCATGAACGTTGGTGCCGGCCTTGACCAGCAGTTTGGCGGCCTGGCTGAACCCATGCCAGGCCACCTCGTGCAGTGGCGTGTTCCCGTCCTATGGAAGCACCAAAAAAAAAAAGATCTCTCGTGGATTTGCTGGACGTTTCCTGAGCAGTGATGTACCCAACGTTTGAAACGCCGTGTCAAGCTTGAACCTGTGCATCTTCTAACTTTGCGAACCTGATTCGTAAACCGTGTGCCATGTTGTGTAGTATATACACACGTTTTGTGTGTTTTGTGTGTGTTCATATCTCACCTTGTCTTGCCTGTCCAGCGCACACCCCTCCTGAATGAGAGCTGAGATGATGTCGGTGTGTCCCACCACGGCTGCCCTGTGGAGGGCCGTCTGGTTACCCTGGCAACGGCAAGACGGGATTAAAGTACAAGCCCTGGTTTATTTATTTATTTATTTATTTACGCTTCTCCATCTTAAGCGGACAGGCCCGAGTGCGGCATGGAGGCCGAAACGCAGTAACGTGAACGGTGTGTCTATCAAAACAATCGTCAAGGAGACGCGGGGAAGGCGAGGCCTCAGAGCAAAGAGCAGCAAACCAGGGATGTCCTTCCAGGGCAAGAGGACCAGACCAAATACACCGGCATGAAAGGGAACGAACTTGAGTACTGTCTGTCCTTGTTTTGTTCTGCTTTTGTCTACCGTCTGCCTTTTTTATTCTCCACAGATGAATTTAGGAATTTAGGTCACCGGCTCCAGCTGTTTGGATCAGCCCTTTTCCACAGCAAAAATGTCTGCCAAGAAACACCCCCCCTCCCCCTCCCCCTCCCCCCAGATCCCCTACCATTACAGCACATGCTGGTCACTCTGCATG
>JAOXYF010000005.1:2548265-2582100 GCA_028565775.1 Sternarchorhynchus goeldii
ATCAGAGCTATAGGAAGGGACCAGGGCTATAGGAGGAGACCAGGGCTATAGGAAGAGATCAGAGCTATAGGAAGAGACCAGGGATATAGGAGGAGATCAGAGCTATAGGAGGAGATCAAAGCTATAGGAAGAGATCAAAGCTATAGGAAGAGACCAGGGATATAGGAGGAGATCAGAGCTATAGGAGGAGATCAGAGCTATAGGAGGAGATCAAAGCTATAGGAAGAGACCAGGGCTATAGGAGGAGATCAAAGCTATAGGAAGAGACCAGGGATATAGGAGGAGATCAGAGCTATAGGAAGGGACCAGGGCTATAGGAGGAGACCAGGGCTATAGGAAGAGACCAGGGATATAAGAAGAGACCAGGGATATAAGAAGAGACCAGGGATATAAGAAGAGACCAGGGATATAGGAGGAGAGCAGAGCTATAGGAAGAGTGAATGACTTGAATGACTTTTATTCATACCTAAACGTACTCAAATTACTTAGAGAGAGAGACGTACACACACACACACACACACACACACACACAGAACCATGTTGCCATAAGACAGGTACAGAGTGCACTTCACTAGGTCACTGTGGTGGGGGGGGTAGCTCCCTGCGACACTGCGTGTCCGAGTGAGTTATTGTCATTAAGCAGACCTCTGGGTTTTGTTCCTGGGAACACAAAAAGCTCCTCGTGTTTCAGACAGAGAAGCCTCCACTTCAAGTGGTACTGTTACGAGGAATTCCTGGGTAATTCCACAAACAAACGTGCAATAACACACACACACACACACACACACACACACAACAGTGGAGAACCATCAGCATTCACTGCAAGATGCCCATAAAGTGCCTAAATGTGCCTGGCAGGGATAAAAGACTCTTTCAGTAGGTCACAGGGTCATTCAGTGCCTGCTTCAATAGGCCATGCTGAAGTCTTTATGGACTGCATATCATAAAGAAGCATCAGTAATTACCAGTACAGCCAACTTATATCATCCAGTCAGAACAGTGTAACCTGAAATTACATTTCACATCATGCTCTTCCTTCTGAAAATGGACGCAGAGTGAAGCGAGCGTGTGCTGATTGGCAGGCCCTCTGTGCCCCCATCTGCCTCTATGCAGTGCCGCCCTGCTGTTCACACACACACCCCAGGAAATGCAGCTACAAGGCTACACACACACACACACACACACACACACACACACACACACAAAGACACCCCTCCCCCCCTCACAGAATGCAACCGTCACTCACACACACACACACACACACAAGCTTAACTGCATGGGGCGAGGCTGTGAAGAAGCCTTTTTTATTTCATTAGCGAAACACGAGAATGATGGAGATCAAACCACTAACTGTGGATATTATCTCTGATCTAATTCCCATTCTGAGTGACATCATCCGTGGAAGGCAGAGACTTGAAAATGACTCCCAGTTCACCCTGCGGCTCCCGAGGAAGGTTTGAAAAACAGCGGTACGTCTGAAAACAGCTTGTTTAGTGTTCAGCCCAACAGCAGCTATAGCTTTTCCCTTATCTCAACAGCTGTAGCTTTTCCCTTATCTCAACAGAACAGCTGTAGCTTTTCCCTTATCTCCACAGCTTATCTCCACAGCTGTAGCTTTTCCCTTATCTCAAAGCTTATCTCAGCAGCTGTAGCTTTTCCCTTCTCAACAGCTGTAGCTTTTCCCTTATCTCAGCAGCTGTAGCTTTTCCCTTATCTCAAAGCTTATCTCAGCAGCTGTAGCTTTTCCCTTATCTCAACGCCAGTAGAAATGAGATGGCAGCACTTTTGCATAGCTGTGTTGGTGACAGGTTTAGAATTGATATACTCATGTAAGCACTCACTGAATGGAAAGCATGTAAAAAATGTTTCAGCTCAATGATCCCTGACTGCTTACCTGCACTATGGTCTCTCTCTCTCTCTCTCAATCTCTCTCTCACTCTCTATCTACATTTGTCTGTCTTTATGTCTGTATATGTGCCTATCTATCCATCCATCTATCCATCCATCCATCTCATTGATCCATATTCTCTCCCCCCCCCCTCTCTCTCTCTTTCAATCTCTCAATCTCTCTCTCTGTCTTTCAATCTCTCAATCTCTCTCTCTCTCTGAGAATAAAGCTGTGGAAGAATGCTGTGGACGATGGGTTGCACAGGTCCCCAGTGAAAAGGGCGTTTGGTGCACACCAAACAGGATTTTCAACTCACCACCGGCTCTGGTAATTACCCCTGACCGTTTGACTCCCGCCCAACCACCACAGCAGGCTCCTCTCCCGTTCCTGCTTCCCACTGGCCTGCTGTGCAAGAGAGGATATGCCTGGGTCAGCACGCTCTCTCCGCCTGCTGTCACATACACACCCATGACTCTGGCAGCCTGCACTTTTATAATCCATTATACTGTGCAGCTCTGCGCCACTGGTTCATCCTTTAGAGGTTTCTGAGGTTTACTAAGAGTTTGCAGTAAACCAGTTTAAACAGGAGAACAGGGCAACAGTTGTATGTTCCACAAAAGGTCTTTTCCTACCTGAAGAAGAAGCTAGTTCTTTATCGACGTGGCCGATAAACACGATCCTTAACGAGGGCACTCCTGATTGACCAAAGCGATTCCAGTTGCTTGCCTGGTGTCGACGAACAGATCCTGAAAACAGAAGCTAGTATGCGCTGGGAACTAACGTAGACCTGGCAGGCTGTAATAAGAGTGAGAATAAGAGAGACGGCGACTGCTCTCCCAGACTCCAGACTGGCGTGTTTAGCCAGGCTCTAAGCCAGCACCCAGGCAGACTGCATTAGCATATCTACAGGTTGACTGGCAGCCCTTGACAGCCCAATGAATGAACACGCCGTCTGGGAGACCTCCGCCACCCCACCCAGACGCTCGGCCGGCTGGTGCCCCCTCTCTGCTGGACACAGATGGTACGGGACAACACTCCGGCGGTTAATGTGAATGGTGAGGAGTTGGCCTGGATGGTGACATGCTGGCAATGATCAGAAACACACACACACACACACACTCACACACACGATGCTAATCTCATCTCACAGTGCTACTTTCGACAGCTATTCCGTGGTCATGTGTTTCGCCCGAGAGCTGTTCTGACGGATCCAGCAGGGCTGGGCGGAGCCTGTTAATGGCTAGTCATTAAGGGAGGGGTCAGACCGGGGTCAGAGCTGGGAGGCTGTAAGACGGGCCTCCTGGGAACACTCACGTGTTGTGGCATTCAATCACAGTGGTTTAGACGCTCCGCCACTCTGGCTCCTGGCCTCCCCGTCTCCAATGAACCAGCTGCAGAACGTGTCTGTGAATCCTTTTTAACAAAGCGAGCTTAGCGGTGTTGGAACATCAGTAAAAGGAGGTTGGCTTTCTCGCTTTCATCGCAACTTTAAACCGTTTGCCATTTTTTTAAACAGCATCAGCATGGCTGTCAAAACCTTCCTGTTCTCACCGATATTCCTCCTTCCAGCTCAATTACAGGTAGATCCTTCACACAGTAGATGTGACTACTGAAACAGCACATACAGTCTAAGAATCTGTCCAAGCTTCTTAAAAGGTTCTTGTTACAAATTAACTGTACAACTGTAAAATGTAACAGTTAGTTGGTTATAATATGATATTGATATATGCAAAATGATTAAACAAAATAAACCACATGTTCAGTGGTAGGTCTAACTCTCTCTTTGTCTCTGACACACCCACACACCTTAAAACACAACCGTCCTATACAGAAGGACATTATACTGAATTCTAAAACTGATATACTAAAGGTTTGATTCTGATCCTGGTTCTCATTATGCACAAAACAATCAACAGAGATTCTGGGAAGTGACAGCCAGGATTAGTAAAATTCAGAGAATTCTGGGGTCATGGCAACAGTTTCCAGCAACACTTCCCAAAAATCATAGCGGTGCATTTCATTGCAGTGTGTGTGTGTGTGTGTGTGTGTGTGTGCTGCCAGTCCCTTGATCTCAGACATTACTGTTGAATGTTTTAATGAACCACTCAAATAATTGAACTAATACACTCAAATAATTTTGTTTCACAAGTTCACAAGGTTTTGTCCACATGTTCTATGACAGACCAAAACCTATGATGCAAAAACCCCTCCAAGATTAAAAGGCTAGCTATAGTTACATTATCCGCAGAGCTTTCTCACAGACATATCACTCATTTAGCGACGTTTTTCCTCATGTAACTAGGTTTACTCAAAGACAGCAGACAATGTTTACAGTTCAAAGAACAGTGTTGTGGAGAATTTTACGCAGGAGCCACTTTCTCATTGTCTGTAGCGTTTCGGTCTGTGACTATTAGAACGAGGAACGTCCAGTCTCACAGGTGCGCGAGTGTGCCAAGACACCCAGGTATGGACCCATTATCGCCTCGCTACATTCCAGGAAAGCCATCTCATCTAATACAGATGGAAATGGGGGTTTAAGCTAAGTTTACTTTTTTAAAACCAGGTCAATCATTCGTAATGATTTGGTATTGCATTTTGGTAAGAGTAGAAACTACAAGCTTTATATTAAAAAAAACAAAAACAGTAGGAGTTAAACATTTCAGTACTTCAGCCTTTGAGCTTTGCGACGCTGGACGTTCAGGTTTTTGACAGTTAATCATCAAAGAATAACAAAGTCCAGACAGCTAGTCATCCGGCTAGCACTGGTGCTCGTGTTACACCTGATGGCAAAAGCCGCGCAACCAACGTTCGACTTTTGCGGACACCATTGTCCTATTCTGTGGATTTATTTCTCGCTCTGGGCTGTTGGTCAATACCTGAACGGAGGAGCGAGGGGAGCTTGAATTACATCCTGCTGTGAGTCAGAAGATCGATGTATTATGTCTGTTTTGGTGTGATGATAACAGCTAGTCATGTAATTTACCCATCTCACCATCATATACTTGCGTGTCCTCAGTAAACCAAAACACATTCAACTGATGCTGAGAAATTAACCAAAAACACTTTTACAAACATGTTCCTGATAAGTTCTGAAAAAACAGTTGACTAAATATTCATGCATAATTAAATTTTTTTGGAAAAAAGAGCTTTTAAAAAAGTTTTTTGAGAGGTAATTATGCATTTTTTTGTAATTGTGATTTTGGTCTCCAGATTTTTACTCAGACATGAAATGGCAATACATGCATTTCACCTAAACGCTCAGCACGTTATACTTTATAATAACATTCAAACATCTACATCTCAATAGGTTACGGACCAAAATGAACAGATGCATGAGCACAGCAAAGACCAAGCTCTAAGAGGAAAAAAGAAACATGGTGGGAATGAGGAAGTGGGAAAATCGTAATGGTTTTTATTTTCCGTATAACAGAAAACAAGGCAGGTGAACACAGAAAACAAACATTAAATCCTGTTTACAAGTTTTCACATGCCTCACTCCAAAAATGTCCTTGCCATTATATCTGTTTATCAAATTGGAACACATTTGCTGAAATGCTAGTGTTTTTCTGGCATCTCCTCCTTTGTTATTATAAAAAGCTGACTGCTTCTGGATTCTCCAAATGCATAATCTCTTCACACACACACACCCACACACACACATATAGTCCTCTACACTTTCTTTCAGAAAATGTCACCTGATCTCACATTAAAAGACTGAGGTTACATCCTCTGCTTGTCCAGCACGCACGCACGCACGCGAGATGCATGATGGAACAGCAAGAGCTTCAGTTCTCATGGGAGACTGAGAAATCCTGGCTTGGGAACAAACATCACAGGTGTGCTTGATATCTTTGACAACAGGGCTACAGTGCTGTCACTATAGGTTACTCTAGCATGCTAAATACATGGAACGTGAGCACACACTGAGGGCATCCATTAAGGATGGATCCATTGATGGGGGCATACGTTTCTGATATTAACAATCACTGACTTCAGCATGGCTACAATAAAAACAACAAAACTTTCAACCAAACCTTCAGACAAAATGGTTACAGTCAAACTCCTCAGCCTTTAATTCCCTCATCGGTTATATGAATACGATCTCAGAAGAGGAGGAGAAGCTGCTAAATCCTACATGCAGTAGATGAACACAGGCCTGAGGACACTTCATTAAAACACGTTGAGAGGGCTTCGGTAAGTGTGCACTTCCGGAGCAGAATCAGCGCAGCATATTGGAGTAATGACCCACTGAAGATCTGCAGATCGCAGTGGCAGCACGCTGAAACGGTCGGCCCGCTGAACCGGAACCATCTACGCCACTACAGAGACACTCCCTCCCACGATCTGATTACTTATCAAAAGTCCGAGCATGGCATTCCAACAACACTTCTGGAGGGGACACGGGCAGGACTGGCGGGAATCTCGGCAGGAAGGATGACAGAATGAGATCCAACAGGGAGGGAGGAGAGGAATCCATTACAGGAGAATGATAGCCTGGAGCCTTACAGACCAGACAGAAAGTAATAGAGCAACACAGAGACAGAATGAAAAGATGGACTACCAAAGAGATTCTTCACATATAAACAGAATGGTTGAAGAGAACGCCCAGGAGAAAAACCTTGTTTGCTCTGAAGCTGCTACATAAAGCACACTTACTAACAAACACCTGCCTGTGTTTGTGTGTTACATTTTAACTCTGTGTGGTGGGTGTGTTTGTGCGTGTCCTTACTGTAATCTCTGTTCAGTCTTTGCCCTGGAGGGATCTGTAACACGAGCCAGCTAAAGAACCTAATGAGTGTCAGTCACCGAATCCAGCCAGTCAGAAAACACCTGAGACTGGGCCTGAACTCGCTGTTTGGTCCATCCCACTCACGCACACACACACACACACACACACACACACACACACACACACACACACACACACACGATCCTGAAACAGTATGCAGAGGTGTGACAACCATGAAAACCCAAAGCATCTCTCAAATAATCAGATGCTAAATGGAGCTACACGGGACACACTTGTACCTTAATCCCTCTAGACTTCATTACTTTAATTACACTTACATGACATTCTGTGCAGCTACATAATTTGTCTGACCCAAAATATAAGTGCCGATCCTAATGTTAATAGGAAATTACTAGTTTATAAAGAGCATTAACCTGTCTCCCACCAGGCATGCCAGGTATTTACGTTGATCAATAACAAGATAACATTTATGTCAAGGGGTGTTACATACCTAAAGTATAATTACAGACCAGCTTAACAACGTAGGTGTTAACACCTGTGTTTTTTACATTCTTCAACAGTTTTGCAATGCTCTCTCTTCTCCACCTGTCGGAACTCAACTATGCCGGTCAAGAGTATTTCGGACCAGTTTGTCTTTTGACAGATCTTCAAAATGGAGCCTCGGGTTCGTGAACCCTTCTCCCTCCCCCACCGCCTCAGGCGACCCGAGGAAAGGTCTCAGTGCCAGTTTACCCATTTCAAAGATGAACTGGCACTGAGAGAGGGGTGTAAATATCAGAGGACGGTACACGCACACAGAAAGAAAGAGAAACTAGCGTGAGAGGAGTAATACCCACTCAGGGAGCTTCTAACAGCACACCTGACAGTGAAGGGGATACCAGCAGCAACGGGTACAAGTCCTGGCAAAATCTACCGAGATAAGAGATAAGAACACCCACCCACGTCCTTCCCTGTCTCCCTCCTCGCAGCTCTCGTAAACACACGCACTGACATCTACTCTCTGTTACTTTAGTTGCCACAACTCCAGTTGCTTTATGGGTCACTAAAACGAAGAAGACAGTTAAATGTTTCTAGACATGCTCGCTTAACAATCACGAGTTTCATGTGCGTTCTTGTTCATGGCATATAATATGTCGTAAGTGAACACGTTCCACAATGAACCGGAGCCTGTTCCAACATTTCTACAAAATGTACCTAGCCAACTATAGCGCTGACTAAAAAATAGGGCTTCTGTTTAAAATAATCTCTTTCACTCTTGTTTAATTGCGATGGATTATCCTAAGGGGTGTTTCCCCACCTAAACTCTGTTCAGTATACTCTTGTCAAGCCAAAGCAAAGTTTTCAGTAGTACAACATATCAAAAAGTCGGGAAAAGAAACCAGGAAACACACCAACACCACCAGTCCACAACGCAGGCTACTGTTTTCGACCTCTGAGCTTCGCCATGTGCGCTGGTCAACAGTAAAACAAAATACGCAATATGTAACGAATACTTAATGACATAAGAAAGCCTTTTAATATCAGCCCAGTCTACTTCAATCAAATTTGTAGAAATACCACTTACCTCAAAGAAGAAGCTGTTTAACTGTGCCGAGAGTATCCTTATCGAAGTTTACTCCGTAGGTCTGGTTTCAACAACAGCGCGCTCGAAGGTGAGCTGGTGTTAGGTAAAGTTTTGGTGACCGCCGAGAGCAAACCTCTTCGAGCGCACTATGTTAGGCGAATCTGTGCCCATTGGTGCCATCAAGTGGTAAAAATAGTACGCTGCGATCTTTACGCACGTAATTTATATTTCAGGTGTATAACTTCACATCTCATATTCGGTTGATTCTTTATTAACGTGATCAGTATTAGTAGGTAAGAGTTATATTTTAAGAGTCACATTTAAATGATATACTTCAGTTGCTTTTTTCCCCACCAAAAATAACTGAAATCAAATTGATCAGTGCTGCAAATCATTTGATTTGGTTAGAATAAATGACTTGTGTTATGTGTGCATTTAGTAGGAAAACATTTGACCTGAAGGTGGTGCTGTAGCCCAGACAACGCAGAAAACCCTCCTTCTCTCTTTCTCTCTCTCTCTCTCTCTCTCTCTCTCTCTCTCGTACAAGCTAAAGTGGGAGAAAGGCGGAGTTATTTTTAACGATATAATTAATGTGAATATTTAATATCCAAACATAAATAGGATAGTGTCAAAATACCATCAGGCTACAGCCCTGGATAAGAAGCCAGTAAGTAAATGTTGACTACTGGCTCAGGGACTCAGTGAAGAAGTGAAATCTGTGAAGTTGCTTCACTTAAATTCTCTGAAAACTGAGTAGCTGTTCACCTTCTCACGCCTCTCACTCTGATATTTACTGTAGCTGTAGAAGAAAGACCGTTGTGAAACCCAAAGGCAGCCAATACCACAAAGTGTTGAATAACCCTCTGTAATCTGTGCTCTTCTGTTTCTGAAACTATGGAGAGATCGCGCTGTGGATGCAGTGACATGAGTTGTGATTGGCTGAGATGGCTCAAGTCCTCTGGCCTAACTGTGCCTGCTAGTAACCAGTGCTGAGCATGTCACTACTTACAGAAAGTGCTTCTGAGAGAGTGGATGAGATTCCAGTGGTTACAGCAGCTTCTGGAGTCAAATACAGAGGTTTCCCTACACAAAAACAGCTGCACCACTAAGACTATTACAGGATGTAACAGCAGTTACGGACAGATTCATATCATCAGCATAAATGTGCTGGCGTGTCAGCCTTAAACAGATTAAATCTGTCCTGACATCTCTTTCCAGATGCCATAAACAAAATGTTCCAGTTCAACTAGAAAACCGAACTGCATGTTATGAAGTGTACATTTCTTGCTGGACAGAAAAAATATGCTTTAAGAGTTTGTATTGGTGTTTTGAAATACTTAAAGTGCATTGTATTGTCATATTCTTTTCCAATAAGACACATTTATATCACAAGGTTTAAACTGTAAAGGAAAAAAAAACTACTACAGTTAGCCTAATCATATTTAGTCTTTGGATAAATACAAGTGAAACACATGACATGTACCATCTAGTCTAGCATGCATTATTTCCCCCCCCACTTGTCTTCTTTTATGACCCACTTCTACTTTGATTGGCTCTGGTCTGGAGCTGGTGTTTAGTGCAAATTTCCCTTAAGGTGAAAATAATTCCCTTTCTTAAAATAGATCCCTTTCTTAAAACAGCATCTGCTAGATCCCTTTCTTAAAACAGTATCTGCTAGATCCTGTTCTTAATGTGATCTGAAAGGACCAGTGTATCACAGTGGCTTAACTGCTCAGTTCCTCCATTTGCAATCCTACAGTTGATATCAAATGTATCGAATGTGTATTTTCAAATTACAAATAAGTATTCTATTTAAATGAAATACATTTTCTTACAACTATTTTATTTTGATACATTTGATGTGCAAGTATTTGTACGTTTCTGCTTACAGTTAATATTTGAAGAAAACTATTTTAGCTTCTTTTTCGAGCTCAGAGCTACATGGTTAAGATTAATCAATTATTTAATTAGTGTGTGATGCACAAATGTCACAATAAGCTCCATTACAAAAGAATGGTGGCACTGAGTGAACTGTAAATAAAAAAAATTATGCCAGGTTATTATAATGGGCTCTGTAATTATGTACTGTGCACCGTGACCCTATAAACCCGACAGGAGAACTGGTTTGTGAGTTTATAACCCTGAAACAACAGGGGTTAGGATTTTAGATTTTCATTGTGCTCAACTATCTGCCAAAACTTCACAGTCATGTTTCCTTGCTTCAAATAGCATCTTTTCGCATCATAGTGCATTTTATTTTCTCAGACAGTAGCTTTTTTTGTTCCAACTTGACATAAACCACAATCGATTTGTGTCAAACTGGAGGTCTTTGAGCGGTGATATACTTTGTGGAGCTTTCCAAAATCTGAAGCTGTATTGAAGCTTCATATCATTCTGTGCCCTTGACATGGAATAGGTATGGAGTTTTTTTCCAAATGGAATTGTTACATTGATGATAAACTCATCATAACAGTAGATGTTGACAGTGGTTGCCCCCCCCCCAAAGATATGATCTTGTCCACTTCCTTTGTGCCTTAGACTATTTCAATAATACTGTCAACTGTTTTTTTTTTTTTATAATATTAGGCCAACTCTCATTTACAGTTTTATTTGTGTTTAAGAGGTGACTGAGAAACTGAGAAATAAAGTGAGACAACAAATGCTTCGGTCGTCAAACAGCATTCTCACAAGGGGTGTGCCTGACTGGCATTAACATTAACATACTGATGGAGCACTCAATAACTGCCATGGGCTGGTACGCTAGATATTCGCTGTAGCGAGAAAGCACTGCCATCTGGGTGGGTGGAAGGTCAGAGCACTGTTAGTGTTCTGGAGGGCATGGTCAGAGGGCAGGTCATTTGAATTTTTTTCTGATGAAATTGTAAATTAATATGTTAGGGTGGTCCTCATGAATGTCAATCACATTCTAGTTTAAAGGCTGATTTTCTGGGTGTCTGATCAGGTACTGCTGCTCTTTATAGGAAGTCGACAAAACTCATCTGAGAGAAAACAGGAGATGTGTTGGCATGGTTACTGAACAGTACTGAATGGTTACTGACGCCCGTGACTCAAAAAGATAACGAATTCATGAAAACAAAAACTGGGAACTGTTGTTGGTCATAAACAAATCAGTAAGAGAGATCAGCATTTTGATAGCAGTTCGTTTAAGGTAACGTAGCCAAAGACAATTAAATTTTTAATGAACCGCAAAAATAGCTGAAGTTTAATGAATTAACATCTTATATTATATATTTTATTTCTGGTGACTAGGTTGTGCGCTGTGTAAAAGGTTCCTTCAAAACTCTACATACAGTGATTAAGAGTTCCACATAATATGAACATAAGACGATACAGATGTTTGGCCTGACAGGCCACAGTGCCTGCGGTCACAGTCAGAAAGCGCTACCTTGGCTGTCTTTCTCTTAAATAGTGTCATTCTTTTCGTTTTTAAAGCCGGCACAGCATTGACCAAATTCTCCCTGTGAAGAAGAATCACACCTTGCCATGACTCAAAAGTTCTCGATCTCTTATCCCTAATACCACCATCATCCAGCCAACACCCCAACAATCCATCCCCACACCACAGGTTAATACCATGGTAAGTTCTCTGTTTCATATGCTGGGAACATTGAATCCCTATTATTAGACTTTTTTATCTTGAGAAGATAGTTCACAGGGGCTGCCTCCTTGAAACCTTAGCGAATATTTGCTTTTCATTTCAACACACTGCTACCAAAATTAAAGCTCTGAAATCACAGTATTTTTTGCGCCAATATTTTGTCAAAAAGGAACAAGAATTGAAGAAATAACTGAAGAAAAAAAATAAAGGACGACTGCAGTTTTGCAGCTCGTGGGTGTCTAATGCAACAGCATTTTACTTCACAATGAAAGGTTCCTTCATACCTCTGCATACAGCGTTGTTTACTTTCCACATAATAAGAAGTCAATTTCAACAAATGATTAGTCACACTCATCTAGTTATTGCTTTTCTGGGCGCTCAAAGTGGTTTTGGTTTAAGGCAAAATAAATCTCGATCACCACCAATGTAAAGTATCAGAAATAAACTAAATATGCTTTGTGGCCTTGACTGAGGCACTTGGGTTACAGAAATATAAATGACATTGGATTTAGGAGAAACAGTAGGTAACATGATAATGTGCAGATTATATGTTGCCTGTCTCCTGTGAATCATGAATACCATGTTTACTGAGTGTGAACAGTGTGTGGACAGAATGAATGAATAAGTCAAGAAAGGGTAGAGTAAGAGCTTAGGATTCCTCACTGGGACACAGACACACACACTTCTCTCTTTCCTTGATCCACTGTCTATTTTGACTTGTTAGCTCATCTTAATACAATTCCACAGGCATCTCTTCCTCCAATCACGGCTTGCTATCGCATCAAAACTGAACATCCTGCTTTCCAATGAGCCCCTGTATTCAGTCTAGAATGAGGAAGCTTGTCAACAACACTGTCACCTGCTGAAGGCACGTTTGCTCTAAAAACTAGAAAAGACTTTAAGATCACTACATTTAGAAGCAGGATGTATTTGAATAGTTTCTACCTCAGTGTTGTGACATTACAACTAAGACCAAATTGTACCCATGCACACCACTCCCGCCCCAAAATAACAAAAGAACCTACTCCCATCACCGCTACACCTTTACACTCCATTCCACATTAACATACCTGCAGGCTGGAAAAGGTAGAACACAGTTTTAGTATGCAGTGCAGTCTGTAAGTAACTGGAAAATGACAAAAACTGTTTTTTATTTGTCATTGTATTCTGGCCAGAAAATGATCATGAAGTTAAAGCACAGGCTGTTTTAATGTGGTTTTAAATCAACAACATGTAGATTCATACTGGATAAACCATGAATGAACTACAAGAAAAAAGCAAGAAGGACAACAAATAGTAAATATCCAATGAATACTTTTGTTCATAAAGAAAATTGAACATATGCACACTGTTGTAACACAAATGACACTACTTATACACTTTGCACATAGAAAAGAACACGTTTAATTAAATTGGGATAATTCAGAGTTGAGAGCCCGGCATGTGTAGATAACCAGAGCAAAGACAACCAAACCAAATGGGACAAAGACATTAACAAAATGATATAGAAGAGTAATAACAAAATAACAAAAGTATATAGTAAGTAAATGAGGAACAGGTGAGTACAATCAATAATTAGGAGAAGCAGATTGGAAAAGAGAGCTATGACTGGTGAATCAGGCTGGGTGGAGTGAATGCCAGACTGCTGGCAGGTGCAGGCTGGGAGATGTAGTCCGAGTCAGGTGGAACAACCAGCATTGGGGCTTGTGTGGAGTGTGACAGATGGATGGAGGCACAGATGTACCCAAGACTACAGAAAAAATGCGCATATACACCAGCATGCTGTCAGGTGTTTACCAAAAGATGCAAATCACTGGAAGCTCAAGAACAAAAAGGATAAAAAGAGCCTGCAGAGATCTGGGGCAGGCTCTCGGATCAGATGAAGACTCACAGATCAGATGAACACTAACGTCTACCAGAGCAATGGAAAGAGGAAGGTTTGCAGGAAGTAAAAAAAAAAGAACAGCTCGTGATCCAGAGTGCACCACCTGATCTGGGAACGTGGCATGGGCATTTATGGTTGCTGCAGAAACCAGTGCACTTCTCTGTCTTTAACATCCGTCTGTTGATGGCAGCAGCAGGGTTGTTTCTGAAAAATACAGAAGCAACTTAAACTCTTCACATCCAGCCAAGTTTCTCAACCCTTTCAACATGGTGTTTCGCAATACAAATGGCATTTCCATTACCCAAAGTACAATGAAATACAGACTTTTTTTTCCATTATAGAACAAGTTAGTTAACTGAACCCATTTAAAATGTTCTTTTCATTAACTGAAGACAAGACTGCATCATTGCATCATTCCCAGGCCATGCAGCACGAGGGAAGATACTGAGAGAATGATCGGCCATCCATAACAGAATTTTTGGTTTAATTACTTATAATTCTTTTGTTCCCTTGAAATGGGGGTAATTAAGTATAAAAAGTGTTGTGATTCCTATAAGATTAATCCAATGTAGATGAGTCTCCTTGAATTAGAAAACCATGGTTTCAATTCTAATCCAATGTACTTTACACACACACACACACACACACACACACACACACAGTCTTTGGTCCTGTGGTCAGAAGAGAATGGCTAACAAACTGCATGGCAACAGATGGGCTGAAAACTTAAAACTGTGCAAAGTGTTTCCAATAATCTGGGTCATAAGAGGAAAAAAAGAGATCCAGTTACTAATTGCAGTACTGCTTTAGTAAATGCTGAGGTTGTGAAAATTTCCAGTACAGCACAAGGTTTCTTTAGAAACAAAACACTTCGGTCAGAGGCCTACTATCAGCTGTGCAAGCAGTGTGCTTCTGAAACAGTATGAAGTAAACCCCCTACAGCTTCATAACTTTCCTTATGTAACTGATGAAGGGCCTCCATTTGAAAGCAAAGCCTTAAATAGCATTGTAAGCACTTACACCAGATATAAGTCCTGTTTCTCGGAAATGCCTGAATATTTTGCAGCATTTAGTAAACTATTTTAGTTGGTTCTCCTGCACTGTTTTGCTCCACAGTATAAGAGTGCACTACCACTCTTATATTGGGGGGCCTGGTTTTAAGAAGGACATTCTGTTTTTCAGCTCCCTGTCCTGCATCTGTCCTGGAACTGTAAATATGATGACAATTTAATAGAATGGAGTTAATGAACTACAATACTTGTGATAATTCATCAAGCTCAAGTGCCACAAATATTTACACTGCAAATGTAAAAAATACAAAATGATGGAAACTTACGAGACCGATTTAGTGGAGACAATTAACGTGTAACGAATAGCTGCTCTGCCTCTGATAAAAGTCGTACTGATATGTATGTACTGATAGGTCAGATGCCATACGGGCTGAATGTGCCGTTCCTCTTTCTCTATTACTCACTGAACAGATAAATATTGGCCGGGGCAGTACTGGTGCTTTTTTGTTCACATGGGGGTCTGAAAAGTCAGTTTGACAATACTACTGTCATATTCCCGTCCCCGGCATGTTCTCCTTTTAAAAGGTATTCCTACTTCAATACAATACATTACATACATACTACATTACATGGTATATTTTTATTTCGTGTTAATGGAGGTCAATATTCACACACCTTTCCCAAATAGAGTAATAAGATTTCAAATAAAGTTTTGGAATTCAAAATTGCTAAAGTTCTTGCTTTCGTTTTCATGTGACTTCTTTCTGAGATCAGCGTGTAATTTAATGCTGCCTTGGAAAACAAAGTTTGCCACGTCAGATTTTGCAAACCGATACGACGATAGGACATGACAAAAGCTCAAGTAAGATAAAGAGTTTAAGGAAAACTGACCTTTAGCTAATAGGCTGCCAGACTGACAAAACAAGTTGTAAAACAGAAGTTGAAAGCTGGCTATCTAGCTTTAGACAGAAAGCAAGAGAAATACCTCATCATTTTACACAGGACACCTTGCTGTCACGATGGAAAGCAAATACAACCTCAAGAGTCCAGGTAGTAAAATGATTTGTTACAGTGTGAATGCTCTTTGATAATACGTTTTGTATTTAACAATCCAGCATTTCCGTTAGCTACGTTAGCTAGCTACAATTTGTGTTATGATTTGTTTAGATAGCTACCTTGTTAAAACTAGCTATTCACTCCATTCGGTCTAGTCTATTCTGCATATTTAAAACATTCAGATATTTAGATAACATATTCGGGCGTCAATTAACTCTGTAGACATAACTGCACGTTTAGTGATTTAGTAATTAACCTTACGGTACGTAGCTAGCTAACGTTTCTTGAATGTCTAGCTAATTAACCTAGCTAGCTAGCTTTGTTAGCTATAACGCTGGTCAGCTGTGATGTCGGACAAACGAAATGGTGATTTTAGAATGTTGAACAAATGCTGAACAGATTTTTGATAGCTAAAAATATATATTCAGGTGTGATTTAAGTTAGCTGGGTTGCCCGTGTTGTTTCGTCAAATAGGTTAGCTTACTGGCTAGCTAGCTTGTAGGTTTTGCCACGTACATTTTAATCATAGCCTGAAAAGAATGATTGATATTCCGCCGTTGTTTTTTTTTTTTTTTTGTCTGGTATAATTTGAGTATATGTAATTCTTAGGTAACATGGAGACGACCGTTTATGTCCCGTTATCGTGTAGTACCATATCCATTCTCTGCAGGGCCATTTGGAAAACAAGTTCATTAGCTAGATATAACCGGTGAATGGACTAGTCCGCTGTCTTTTCTAGAAACAGGTGCAGAACTTCTCAGGCAGGTCCATGAATAGTTTACCTATTTCGTGTTTGTTAACAAAAGCATTGTGGGTACATTTCCTATGAAACTTCAGGTGCTTGATTGTCCTTTGTCTGTTGTAGCTAACTGATTCGTATTAATGCCAAAACATATGAAAACACGTTTTTACAAACGTGAAATAACATTTAGTTAAACTCTACGTTGTCACTGTAAATCGCCGAGCCTTTCGAGTTGGTTCATCTGAACACGTACCGATCCGTAAAATTTCTATTCAAAATGTGCAGAAAAGCGACTTTTTATATATATGTATAAGTCAATCATCCACATGTCCTGCCTCACTGAAGCATGAACCAAGGCCTGTCGTGACGGCATTGCAGATCGATCTCAAGAGCTTGTTTACAAACGTGAATGCAGTCTATTGGTCAAAAGAACATTGTGAGGCTTGTCCGTGTTATGCATGCTGGCCTGATTCCGGTCCTTCTCAAATGTTGGTTATGTGGCATAAAACTAGTCACAGACAATTAATTAAGAGTACTGTTTTTGATTTCACTTATATAAATTCCATGCAATTTCAGCCAAGTTCTATGATTTTTACATAGTTGGCTGGTTACAACAATACTCAGAGACACTTACTAGATGCTGCGGGCCATTCCATTTCATGGAATGCCTTAATTGAGGGCCCACAGTCTGAATAATTGCAGAGATGCCGTGACGGTTAATTATGCAGTTATTTGTGGAACATACACTGGGAACAGGAAGTGAGTACTGAATGTGCAGAAAAGGCACAAGCTCATTCAGTTGGTTTTATTTGCATAGTGCTTCTGCCCGAGTTCCTTCTTTAGTGACACATGAAAATGATTCTCAATATGACTCTGGAGTCACCCGACCAGCCCTGTTCATGCCACTGCACCAGAGCACTTGGCATTTTACATGCATTTCTCTGTAGTAACTCATCTCACTTACTCCTTTGTAACAAACTGAGCTTGTGTTCAGAAACCAACTAAATCAGTTTCCCGTGACACTTTGAAATGCTTAAGTGACATCCTGTATATATTCACTGAGCATCCAAGCACCCTGTCCAAACTGTAGGTGGAGCTTAAACCTGTCACTTCTGTTTCTTATCAGATGGTGTAGAGGAAAGGAGAGGAGTGAAGTGTGTGTGTGTGTGTGTTTGTGTTGGGGGGGGGGCATAAGCAGGGATTTTATTGTCAGATTGGATGGTGCTGTTTATAGGGACAGCATCACATGGGGGGAGGGGGGTAAGGAGCCTAAGGTTCGGATGCCCCTGCACCAAGCCATCATCTCTGGGCTGAGAGTGCCTCATGCAGGCATGAGTGGGTGTTATCATGTTTTAACTCCTCCATTACAAGTGATTAGACACACGAGGGGAGGGCACAGCAAAGGGAGCGGGGGTGTCACATGACCCAGCAGTTTGACTTGGGAGCAGTAGCATGGAGAGGGAATTACATTTCAGTGTTGAGAGAACGGCCAGTCCGTGATCTAAGCCATTTTTAGGCTTAGGGAACATATTACAAAGTACTGAAAATGTTTATCGTATGAAATTAGAGTTTAGCAAATTTTCAATAAAGGAACAGAAATATGGTAAAACACTGCTCAAAAACCAACCAAACCAGAGCTGATTGACAGCCCACTATCATAGACTGCAGCCTACTGTGCTACTCTGAGATAAATATGTCGGTGTCACCGAGATGCTTTGACTTGAGTGAGACAGTAACTACAATCCATAAATCAAAGTTAGATTCGCATAGAATTTGTTACCCTGAGACAGTTACTTTTGTATATTGATTGGTGAGCGCAAACATTGCAGTCATTGTTTTATCTTGACAGTGTGGTTCTCGGGACGAGAAAGCAGAGTATGTGGGAGGGGCTTCTGCTTTCAGACTGTTGAATAAATTAATATAAGCTTTACTCAGCTTAAAGATTAACCATCTTGTATTGCAGAGGGAAGAAAGTGTGGATAATGTGGACATTTACTGAGCTTGTGATTGATATTCATGACACACTTTCTATATGTACATTGTTTGCCTACAAGATCAAGATTAAACTAATTAGAAAGGAAATGGGTTTAGGTTGGAGCCTTTCAAGCCCAGTATCCGAGCATAGACTGACAGAATAGTTCTGTGCATTATAAACAGACTGTCTTTAATGTGGTAGGCTGCGTTAACGAGAGGGAGGAGCTAACCTCTGAGTGAAGCATCTTGCACAGCTGTAGCCATGCCAGTCAGGTGTAGGAGAAACAAGCAGGGACCACAGAAGAGTTCTCTCTCTCTCTCTCTCTCTCTCTCTCTCTCTGTGTGTGTTCTCTCTCTCTCTGGGTATGGTCCTCTTTAAGGCTCTGTGAATACACAAGGATGGAAGGGAAGAAAGAAGGCAGTGGAGGGCATGGAGGCGTGAGAGTGCTCCAAGCTCTAATGTGTTTAATGCTTTCTGAGTGACATCTTGGTATGGATAAAAGTGCTAAAACACCATGTCACATTTGCTGCATGTTTTATCTTCTATAAAAAACTCTGGGACACATTTAAAGGATAGCAACTATTTCAACATTACCCTCGTTTTACCCACATTTAGTCTTAACTGATACACGATTGCAGTATTTTTCTTGTGCACATATCATTATGTGAAGTTGTGCAATGGCCATTGAGCCCGTGTATGGTTGATTTTACGTGGGGTTATCTTAAGAGACCAGAGGCTGAGACCAGCACTGGGGCTGCCCGGGCATGCGTGCTGGTGCCTGGGCCTGGCTGCAGCACTGGGGATGCCTGGGGACCCGGTCCCAGGGGGCCAAGGGATCCCTCCAATTCACGCTCCACATAACGCACGACGAGATAATCCCATCGCTGTCTGCCTGCTTCTCTGCCTTCTCTCTCTCTCTCTCTCTCTGTCTGTCTTCTCCTAAGGCCTCCTGATCAAAGACCTTCAAGCTTGTCTCTCTGTGCTCATTACCCAGCATTCCTTATACATGTGACTGCATCTGTGAGAGGCCCCTGCTGAGTGTCAGAGCCTGGAGGGCCTAATCTTTCTCTGCTCCAGTCCTCCGTCTCTTCGTCTTTCTCACCATCTTCTTCTCTCTCAAGCAGTCCGGCGTGGAGTGTGGACATGGATGTCATAGCTAGCAGGCCGAACCGATCCTTTGCGCCAGCCCAGAGGATGTTGGTTCTTTCTGTAGTGAGGCTGGGCTTTGACAGCTTAGCACTGCTTCAGTAGTAAAGCACACCTTACAGTAGGCATGTCTAAACGGGGAAAAAATAGCAAAAAAACACTGAGTTGAAATAAACACACACTAGTTGTTGTTGGTGGTTTCTGTACTTCATTGACAACACGATGCCTCAAATTACAGTTGATCCCAAAGGAATAGGATTGAAGTGAGGGGGTGGATTATTTCTTTAGTGGCAGAGTCTGACAGTATTCAGCTATATATGCTAAATGATAATGTCAGTTGCAGCAGTTTTAATAGAATAATGGACTGGTGGACTCTGACCTGATGTCAGTTATGCGGTCACCCGCTCCACTGCCGACTATGGCTCCAACGCTAAGACCACTGACCCATCAAGCGCCATTGAACAATGGGGGTGGTCAGGCAGTGTTCATTCTTTATGATGGCATTACTCGGAGTTCTCTTCTACTTAGCTTCTTATTGCGATTTGAAGGACTCTCGTTTTATTAGCAGTGTCGTCATAGTGATAAGTGATGACGGTGAAATTGCCTCTCACAAGCTGTTCAAAAAATGCTTTTATTTACTCAAACATTAATTACACCGTTATTTAGATTATAATGACAAATACACTAAGGAATGTAGATGCCAAAATGATAGATGATCCCAACGCTTTCTGCTACAAACACCAAACGAATAAACACGTGAGCAGACCGTCCCATTGACATTCTTTTTTTATTATACTTTAATAAAAAGAATTCATTCTTTTTAAACTAATAGATCTGGTTGAGGGGCAACACGTCTATTTTTAACATCTTCTCGAAAGAAATTATTACTTGATCACCGCTGTCACTCAGTGAAAAGGCAGGGAAAAGACATCCTTCCTAATCATTTCTGATTTCTGTCAAGCGCATATAATGCGATAAAACTCCATGTTTTGCGTTGGGAGCCGGATTATTTCACGCCCCGGTTTATTCCAGCATAATCTGAGTTGGATTTTGAGAAGAATCGCACCACTATTTTTTTTTTTTAAAATCACATGTATTCTGTGCAGTGGCGGTCCTAGACTATTGGGGGTGTTATGGCTCCTGTAGCTCCGTTGGATGTAATTTATACCTTTCTACCGAGCTGTTCTCCAATTAAGAGTAATCAATACATTGTAAGCTTTGTCAATATTCTATATCCCTCAACATTTTGTATTCGTTCATTCATTCTAGCCTATGTGACACGGAGTACGTTTGCTAGCTAGCTAATAATTTTACTAGGATACATTTGAATGAATGAATGACTATAATCGGTGTCAGGTTGTTACCAGGTACTCACTGCTGTGGTAGTCCTTCTATTATCTATAATTTAAACTTTTGTGTGCTAATTGTGTGTCTTTTTATGGCCTGTCTGTTTCAAATTGGGCTACAGATGAGCCCAGAGCTCTATATTAAGGGGTTATTTCATATATACTGTCAGATAGATTAAAGCCAATTTCTCATTTTCGTACGACATTTTCGTACAACCTTGTTATTCTTTTTGGGTCCAGTTCACATGAATCCAGAATAATCAGTTTCGAGGCGTTTCTTAAGAGAAAATAAGACAATGTGCAAAACTGTAAATTATTCTGATGGCTGTTGGGGTTTAGCCACACCAGCCCATTTCTAACACTCGTCCCTGACTGTGTATCTTGCATGTTACCACACAAGTGTCAACGGTCGAAGAATGTCCATAAACTACAGTCCGCAGAAAGTTCTCGGTAGTTAAAACAGCCCTGATCGCAGCTGTGCATCGCTTCTATTTCAAGCGTTTCTCTTCTGTTTTTCATTTTTCGAGCGCTCTGTGCGCTGTAATTAGAGCTGCAATTTTCTTTCTTCATTAACGCGAACATGCCTCGACGCGACTTTTGCAGAACATTAATCACGTTTCGGAGTTTGTTGTTAATACCACCCCACCCGCGGTGTGTAGAGTAGTCCGTCTGGAGAGTGTCTGCGTCGCTCCGTTTAATCGCCATCATTGTGACAGTGGAAACAACTTCCACGCTGTGAAGTGGGAATGCATAAAATCGTGAGGTCTGCGACTGCAAACCCGTATATAGCAAGGCGTCCCAAACCCGTGTGGGTGTGATCTCTCAGGTTTCAAGAACAGAAATGCTAACGATACTCGCCATTCCAACGGATTCTGCACGTGTTTTATATGAGGTTTAGCATAGCGCAGTGACTTTATTCAATCTGGTCATAATGACCTAATGATCCGCTTCATTTCGTAGAATACGTCCTGGCGTTTCTTGCTGCGTCTCCCTCTGTCTGGCTGTGGGTGAATTCATCTGCTGTAATGTGGCCTCCTGCATGCGTGCTCGGGTTAGTGAGTTTGGGCTGCCTGGGGAGGTGTTTCATGGAGAGCGTGCACAAGGAGGCACGCGGTTCCCATGCTGGCCTCCCTCCCCTCCGCTCCCCTTCCTCTTCAGCCCCCTCAAGACAGAGCAATATCGCTCCCTCTCTCACCACCTTCTGTTTTTACTTTTTAAATTTACTTTGTTTTACTTCCTCTCCTTCTGTTTGCGCTCTCTATATTTATTTTCTCCCATTTTGTTTTCTGTTGCTTTTTTCTGAGTTTCTGTGTCTTTTTCTCTCGCTCCTCTTGCCACTGTCTGTATTTCTGTCTCTTCATTCTGGCTTTCCTTCTCTTTCTCTTTTTTCTTTCTTTCTCTCTCCTTCTCTCTTCTCTCTTTCGGGGGGGGTTGCAAGCAGGGCAGTGAATTTGACTTGAACGGATTTAGTGAACAGACAGTGCTTGCTGTTGTAATATCAGTCCTTGTAAAGCAGTCACCTCAAACCTCATTAAATCAAACACATTCCTCCATCTGTCACATTTCACCACCACATGGCTCATTCAGCTGAAAACTAGTAAACTTGTCTTGTTCCTTTGAGGGAATTCAAGAAATGACGTTCTGCCTGGGATTGCGGTGTTGACTTTGATGCTGCTGCTCCAAATTAACTAGCGCGAGTGAACTAAGTGCAAAACACTGTTGCGACGCTTCCCAGTTGTCACATCTTTCCCCGCGATATTCGAGTCGTAGCTTTTGAATGGAGGATTCTGCTTGAGCTTTCATATATCAGATGGGATTAGCAGCCTCGTTTCCGTACTCACTGTCCAGCCAGGGATGAAGAGGAGACTGACAGATGCATCATTTTTGTTCTGTATCTATTGCACTGGTTCTTTGGTTCCACATTTCACTGCTATACTACAGCTGATGATCCTTCTCGCTTAAAATACCCTTGAAAACCCTGGGATAGTTTAGTTTTGAACAGGCAGTTGTCTTAACTGGCCAGCTCTTCACTGGGAAGGTTTCTCTCTTGAGAATGGTGATAAAAGTACCCCTAGCTCTGACAGCTGGAGAAGCATCAGTGGTTTGTCTCTCCAGCACTTCCCTCAGACGATCATGTGCAGGCTGAATGCCAGTCAGCGTGCCGTGTCCTCTGTGCCTCTGTACAGAGCTGCAGCAGGTGGATTAGGTCAGATCTGAGTGTGTGTGTGTGTGTGTGCGCGCGCGTGTGCATGCATGCGCACGTGTGTGTGTGCGTGCATTTTTGTGCTTATGTGTGAGTGCATGTGTTTATGTGCACACGGCTGCATGCCTGTGTGTGTTTGTGTGTGTGCGCATCTGTGTACGTGTACGCCCATGTGAGTGTGTTTGAAAGTTTGTGTGTGTGTGTGTGTGTGCAGCTGCCTATGGCTGTGTTTTCCTCGCTTCATGCTTTGATGCTTTGCTGTCACCATGGTTTCTGCTTTTCTCCTTGGCTTAGCACAGTTCTGCAGAGATAAATGGAATAAATCTGAAATCGAACTGCAAAAAAAGTAAATACATCTGAACTGAGATCATCTTCGGTTCAAAATCTGTAAATATGGAATAATTCACAAGCAGAACATTTCCATGGTGTTCAATAAAAGCCACTAAATTAATTGTCAAACATTTTGGTAAATCTGTTGAGCTAATCTTAAGCTTATAAACAGTTTGCCGTTGGCCTGATGCAGGTGTTGTTCCATTTGACAGCTGTGAAGAGGCTGATGAAGGAGGCGGCTGAACTCCGGGAGCCCACAGAGCATTACCATGCCCAGCCTCTAGAGGTCAGTGTCACGGCATGCCCAGTCTTAACACGGCCAGCGCAGGGATCACACATATGAACATGTTGACGGCAAACAGCGCTTCTTCTGAGCAAATGGAAAAGATTTAATAAATCAATAAACTATAGTTAGGCCTTAATAAAGTTGAAAAACTCACAATGTTGATTTTAAGGCAGAATGGAAAAGCACAATGAGCATGGATCAATTCATGTTTGGTAGGGCCAAATCTTTATCAAACTAGTCAACTACTACTTCTCTCAGGTCAGGGTGGCACTGCATCAGAAAAATGTCTTTGAAGTTCTTGATGCTGTGGGACTGGATGTGATTGGCTCATATCTGTGTGAATGCCCTCAGGACAACCTCTTCGAATGGCACTTCTCTGTCCGGGGGCCTCCGGACTCCGACTTCGACGGCGGGATCTACCACGGCCGGATTGTTCTTCCTCCCGAGTACCCGATGAAGCCCCCAAGCATCATCCTCCTTACCGTAAGGCGTTTCCCTAGCAACCAGCTGCCAACTTAAAATGCTGAGGACCCTGTCAAGGCTGAAATGGTTATCTACCCCTCCATGTTTAGAAGTTTGAAGGTTTTGAGAGAAGAGATGGATATTATACACAGTGGTATCAGAGCTAGTCTAACCTCTTTAAATTCTTCACTTTTTAGATGTGAAGTAGTGGTCGACCAATATGTTTTTTTTGGGGGTTTTTTTTAATGGCAGATTTAAAGAGCAGAATAACTGATTGACAATATGTAAAGCCGATATTGTGGGGGGGGTTTTTGTTTGTCTTTTTTTTAAATAAATTTTTTACTAAATTGTTATATTAACATTTATAGCAGGGTGAGAGTTGTAGTACATGAAAGTTGTAGTACAAGGCTCTAACTTTTTCCACAACCTTTCAAAACTGGCTCAAAGCATATTTTTGCATGTTTGTTTAGTTGCCAAGCGAAATAGCCAATCTAAGCGGTAGACACATGAAAAATTCATTAACTATGTTTGCACAGCCTGCTCATTTAATCTAAAAAGTGACAAGCAGTGACGGTGTGACAGAGCAGAGCTTCTGTCCCACATATAGTTAAGCAAACCGATGCTCGTGCAGATGGAGAGAGACAAGCACGGATGCAAACACGCGCGACTGCGTGGACAGAGAGGGACGCACATGTTTGTTCCTCAAAACATTTCTGGCAAGTTCATAACGTTAACGCTAGCTTTCGGACCAAGAGTCCAATGTAAGTAACGTCAGGCATCTTAGATCTATCAGATCAATCACTTATGATGGCAGATAGTTGAATTGACATGAGAACTGTACTTTTTTGGAACCCTGTAAGTTAGCTGGACAGCTAGCTGATTTAGCTGGTTAAAGGCTTGCTAACAGTACAATTCCCGAAATAGGCCTAACATTATTTGCATTTTCTCACTAAATGACTGGAGCTCTAGTTACGTAGGCAGTAAATATTGTATGTTTTTAAGAGTAGCCAATTAAATATATTGGTCTTTGAAAGATAGGAATTAGTCTTACCGTGTTCTCTCAGAAAAAGTTACATTCAGCGATGACGCGCATCATTTCACAGCACGAACCCATCTGTCCGTAGAGTGCCAGCATGGACACAAGGGGGAGCTCTAACATAGCTGCACAGCAGCCAGACTGACGGGGCTACCTGTGTCGTACCTGTAGGCACTTTTTGATTATCGGCCTCGTGAACGCAGGCATTGATCGATGCCGATTATCTCAATATGGCAGGAATCGGCCTGATTAATCGGCCGTCCGATCAATTGGTCGACCGCTAATGTGGACCACCTCGTGGACCTAGCATGTGAGTCACTCACTCACATTTAGAGTAAAAATCAAATTCTCCACAAGGTGATTCAGGTAGCAATAAAATAGCTTTTGTGCTTCACAAAAATGACACGTCCTTGTTAAATTGTTAAATCTCCAAGATGGTTATACCACAACTTCTGGTGACCTGTGTTGTTGACTTTCTCCAGCAGTGGTCTTCCTGAATTTTGCTCTCTCTGGAGCAGTAGGCAGCATCAGATGGAGAGGATGTGAAGCCATCAAAGCCCTGCCACAGACTGCCGGACATGTTGAGAGATCTGAAGCTGTTTTTCGTTTTGTACCCCAGAATGTGCTTTTGTCTGTGGGGAGATTGTGCTGTGTTTCGGTGTGATAGTCACTAGGGCTTGTTTACAGGAGCGGACACGGTGCTGGAATAATATGGGAGTCATTTGTGCAGTTAACATTAGCACCTGCAGGGGTAATTCTTTAATTATATAGAGATAGTTCTTTAATTATATAGGGGTAATTCTTTAATTAGATTACATTGTTGGTTCTGCTTGGTTTATACATTTTGCATTTATCACTAAGGATGAGCCTGCCGTTCTGGCCCTCTGTCTCTCTCTTCTGTCTGCTCCTCTGTCTCTCTCTTCTGTCTGCTCCTCTGTCTCTCTCTTCTGTCTGCTCCTCTGTCTCTCACTTTTCACACATCAGTGTATGCTTTCCTTGTCCTTCACCATCAATACCACTTTCATCTTTATTTTTCTCTAATCATCCTCCCATCCTTTTTTTCCCCATTTGCTGTGACAGGTTGCCATGTTTCTAATCAGTGCCGAATTCCCTTTCAGCCCAACGGGAGGTTTGAAGTCGGGAAAAAGATCTGCCTGAGCATATCTGGCCATCACCCTGAGACTTGGCAACCCTCCTGGAGCAGTAGGTATCCCCCTGGCGCGCACACACACACACACACACACGCAAACACACTCTTAGGGCCAGCACTTAGAGCTTGACTAAACAGAGCTTGCTCTCCATGCTCAGTGGGTACGCGAAGGAGAGGGAGAGAGCAAATGAGGGATTAAGGGGTTCATTTAAATTTAAATGAAGTCGGCATGCTAACGTCCTCAGGCACTGGCGTCTTCCGCGTTGTTCTATTAGTGCATTTTCTCCTTACTCGTAATTGATTAGACTGAAGGAGCCCAGGAGAGATGACGGACGGCAGCCTGCCTCCCCATCTCTACACACACACACACACACACACACACACACACACACTCCTCTACACCTCTACTGTCCTCCCGCACTGAACCTGTGTCCCGCCTGACGAACATGGACAGCAGACCACAGTCAGCAGCAGATTTTCTGCATTAAGCATTTAGTATCCACACAATATATTTTGGATGTATTTTTTATTTTATTTTATTTTATTTATTTACTTATTTTAGAGAAAGGCCTGTGTTTAATTATGCAAACATATTTATATTTTAAATCCTAGCATGTCTAAAAGGGGTATGGATCTCCTTGCATTATTGGAGGGTTTATATAATAATATATTATTATTATTCCTATTATTATTATTATTATTATTATAATCCACCACTCGCAGCTAAATCTTTCAGAGTTATAAAATCAACCTCGAAAGTGGATTTAAAGACTCAGGAAGGGCTTTGAATGCAGTTCAAGGGTCTGTCTCTGCAAGTGTTCTTTGTACGTTTTGTAGTCTTGGCATCCAAAAGCTGTGGGGATGGTTTTTGTTTTGATTTTTTTTGTTTTTTGTTTGATGGCAGTGTAATCAAAGTTTTATGTCACTGCCTTGTGTTCTAAAGTGACTCGTGAGATGTTCCACTCTGCTCTCTCTTCCCTCTCTCTCCCCTGTGCTTTACGCCGTCTCTCCCCACCTACAACAGGAGCTGAGGAAAGAGATTTGCAAAGTTTGCACCAGTTAGAATGAACAGTGATCGGTTCACAGCTATTTTTATGTTTTGACTTCGTTCTGGGCAATGGAATTTATCCACTGAAAATTTTATCATCCATCCACCCAACAATTCTTTTTCTACTGAAAACAGTACTTTTACTTTTTTAATTGAGTCAAAAAATCATGCCTCAGCAAGTCAAACCACATTAAAGGCACTATGTAATATATATATATATATGTGTGTATATGTGTGCATATTACACTTAAAAGCCCACACTTTCTGCTATGTAGCTTATGTGAGGGGGCACATCATGCTTCCTGTCCAGTTGTTGGGACTCAAACCTTTACTGCAGTGACAGGCTAAAGCTGTGCACTGCTGAGTGCTACATTTATGACCAGTATTCATTCATGACCAGCACTAGCACCATTTGTTATTAAGACTCCAGTGCTTGCTGTCAACATTTTGACAGCTTTGTGGAATCCAGTCCTGGGGTGACGACTAGCATGAACTTGTTAGCGTTATTGTTCTCTTCTCATCCGACTCTAATTATCGAGTCCTTTGTGTGTTCAATTATGCATATTAGAGCAGACGCATGCAAGAATGTGGGATTTAATTGGTACTGGGAGGAAATACAACGGCCTTCTGTTGTGGGTGAGTGTTTTTGTTTTTTTCCATCAGTGCAGGGAAGTCCAGTTTTGGGTTGCCGTAACCTCATATTTCTTCTCCTTGTGGCACCTCTTTAAGCCGTAGCACCAAATAACTGCCCCGTGGAGCTGCCCCGTGGAGCTGCCCCGTGGAGCTGCCCCGTGGAGCTGCCCTGCAGCTTGATGCGGTGGACGTAGCATTAAACTGTGTTGTTCAACACTCGCAATAAACCAGGGCGCTGAGCATCCCGGCGTGGACTCCTGCCCGAGACGGACCTCGTCCTGTTGTGTAATGCGGCATGGCAGATCGTTTTTTGAGCCCCATGAAATGACACTTGCTTTGTGTGTTTGTGTGTGTGTGTGTGTGTGTGTGTGTGTGTGTGTGTGTGTGTGTTTTTTCCAGTCCGGACAGCATTAATAGCGATTATAGGTTTCATGCCAACTAAAGGAGAAGGGGCGATAGGATCACTTGATTACACCCCTGAGGAACGAAGAGCTCTTGCCAAAAAGTAAGATGATTCAGATTAAATTCTGCTCTCCCTCTTCCTCTCCCTCTCTCTCTCTCTCTCTTATTATTCTCTCTCTCTCAATCTCTGCTTGCCTCTGTTCCACTCTTTACACACTTGTCTTGTTCTTTGAGCCTCCTCCTTTCCTATTCTCTCCCCAGCCTATACTGAATCCTCTCTAATTCATGCAGCATTGCTTTGCATGTTGCATTTTTTAAAACGTTCCTACCACTTTTGACGCCTCCGGGGGAAAATTTCATTTTCCCAGCAGTTCATTTAAAGAAACGTTTTTACTGCCATGACCAGAAGTGAGAAGAATAACTTGAAAATGCCTTTTTTCGGGGCTGAAGCGTTGCACAAAGGCAGCGTGGAGTGATGGTTGAGGTGGAGACGATCGGGCCTCCCTACTCAGTTGCTGCCGTAGTAAGTGACAGTCGTGGGTGAACCCTCGCGGCACTCCGAGCACGTCTGATTTGTAGCAACGGCATGGAAAAATGCCTAAGCCTGCCATCACAGGCTCGCACTGCAACACTAAACAGGATGTCAAAACAGGTATGTCGTTCAGATTTCCTGCCAGCGTCTCACAGTTTGCTTCACAAATGTCGCACCTCTCACGCAATGTGCTGATTTGGTAGAACGTCCGAAGCAAATGAACTGTGTCGACGGGCACTAACTGCACGCTTACACATCGGACCCCATCTGTGCGCAGTTCTTGTGTTGTGAGTGCTGCTTTAGGCATTCTACACCCCCCCTCCCCCCCGGGGGGTTCATTATGCAAAAACGTTAAACTCATGAAGTTTTCCTCCCCGCATCACCAGACAATTCATGATCCCTCAAAAAAAATTCCACCCGGTGGTCCGACGCGCTTAGCTAGGTGTTAAAAATGAGGCTGGAATGGTGACGTTGTGAAGACTGCTCACATGCTGTACGAAGACATGTCTCTTCATCTCTGAGGGCCAGACAGGACCGCCCCTATCCTTACCGCCGTGGCAGGAGGCCCGGAGGTTTGGAAACCGTGGTTTTGCTCACCGCTGGGTTTAAGGTGTTCTTATGAAACCTCGAATCATGATAAAATGCAGAGCTCTTACTGCACCCTGAGTCTGAGGGTGAACGAGGATGAACAAGAGCATCTTTCCCTCGGGAGCTCTGATTAAAATTATTGTTACAATAAGACATTGTAGTTATCCAGTATTTAAGTAAATCGGATGACTTGCACTGTAATCCCTCTACACTGTTGCGAGCTTAGACGATGAAAAGTAAGGTTTCTGGCCTCTGAGACAATTATGTGGGAATGACCAGGGTTCAGAGTCACTGGCTTCCAGACTAAGAACAAGTGTAAACTTCACTCTCTCTCTCTTCACCCTCCTCCCCACAGGATGCCCCAACTGTGCACCAGACACACCTCAATACACACGATGAATTTACCCTATAAATGTTTGATCTTTAAAAAAAAAAAAACACGTAAAAGCTTCAACTCTTGACTGTTTAATACATCAGGCAATCTTTTTTCTTCTTCACTTGCTCATTTTATATATAATAAGAGAGAGAGAGAGAAAAAAAAATTGGAGTGAATTAGTCGATAGAAGAACCAAATTAGAAGTAATTAACAAATTTGTAGGAAACAAACTACTAATTCAGAAGCACTTTGCTTGCACAGCTGATGAAGGACCGCTATCTCTCTTCCTACAATACACAGCAATTACTCACCCGGATCCATCTTTGGGGATGTGTATATATATAAATTCCAAACTCCTCCAAGCTCGGGTCTTATACCAGAGTCCTGGGAGCTTGAGGGTCCTGTAAGGTATCACAGCTGTCCCCAGAACTGCACTCTTCTTGACAGAGATCTCAGAAGTCGTTCTGGGGGATTTGCTGGAGCCACACCCCCCCAGTTTGGGGATCGCAGCCTCTAGTGCTCCAACTACTACAGGAACTACTATTGCCTTTACCTTCCACATCTTTTCTAGTTCTTCTTTCAACCCTTGATGTTTCTCTTGCATCAAACAATTGCACAGTTTGGCCAGATGCCATGTTTTACTCCTCATTCGATTATAGTCCCACAGATTTTCTTGTTGTTCCAGGTATTCCCACAGATTTTCAAGAAGATTAAAATCTGCCGATTTTGCTGTCCATATATGTTAATGTTCCTGAATGTTAATTATGCCAATCAGTTTTGCTACCCTGTGAATGTGACAATCAATACCTTGGAATACAGAGGAATGTTCCTTAGTTAGGTGATGAGAAAAAGGGAAAACCTGGTATCCAGCAGCTCAATGCAGACGTTGTGGTTCAAATTTACTGTCACCAACAAAAGGACCCATTCCTGTATGATGAAAACATCCCCATAACATCCCAGGGCCTTCTCCAGCACAAACCACGCCTTGCGCAAAGTCCTCATTGAAGGTTTCCCGAGGTCTATGAAGAACACGACACCTGGCATCACTCGTGTACGGGCAGAAACGAGATTCCTCTGACCAGATAACACCTTCCAGTCCTGAACCATCCAGCTTTAGTACCTCTTTGCCCACTGTAACCAGGTTTGTCAACTTTGTGAGCAGAAGTGAGCAAAGGTCTGTTGTGTGCCACTCTGCTCCATATGTTCTTGGTATGCAGTTGCCTGTAGAGTGTTCTTTCAGAAATTGGTTGCGAAGGATCTGCATTGACTTCTAGAAGCAATTCTTGCCCGGAAGCAAAGTGATTTTTATTCACAAGCTGAGAAACACGCCAGTGGTCTTTGCCTGTCAGTTTTGTCTTTCAGCCACAAGTTTTTTACAAGAACTTGCAAAGAACCAGAATTTTTCCCACTGTTTCTGGACCTATATGACTATACTTTGATACACTTTATCTTGCATGTTTGACACTATGGCCTTCAGCATTCCCAAATGCACTCACTCCTTTTTATTTAGTTATTTTTAATTTTTATCATTATTATTTTTTTATTTACCCGTTGTTAACATCTGCTTTTGAGACCCATTTTCCAAACATCAAACAGTGCATTCACTGCACTGCACCACCTCTTCTCAATCTATGAGTCCTTATTCACATCCCATAGGAATTTATAGTCAAATCAACCTTGTGCAACACCACAAATTACTGCTTGAAATTACTACCACCTTAATCACTCAAGGCCACAAATATTTTGTCGAGGGAATATGAAATATAATATAATATATATATATGTAGAGAGAGAGAGAGAAGGGGGAAGAGAGAGAAAGACAGTATTGGATGATCTCGTGTCATTCCCTCACCCTCTCCAGAATGTTCTTCTGGTGTGGAAGACTGGAACAACAGAATTGGCAGATTAGAATGAGCAACAGACTTTACTTTTAACCTGGAGAACAGAGAGCCTCTAACACATCCAGTTCCCACCCCTGGGGGGGACAAGAGGAGAATTGCAATTGCAGCCAGGGACCTTGGCGCGTGTCCGCTGTGCACCGCGGTGAACGTGAATGTTATTAGACGCGGCTCGGCCCGTATCTTGACCCGTTCGGTTGTCATGGTGCATCGGGTGCCGTGATCAGACCCCAGAGATTTGGGTAGTCATTATCGCATAGTGTTTCTGAGCCAGCTTGTGTGGGCATGCAGTACTTAAATTATTTCTCGAAAGGAGCTAGAGTTAAAAGTTTGGACCAATGACGGAAGACAGTCCGTTTAGCTATTAACACTTAAAAGATGGATATCTTCAATGCAAAGACATCCAATTAACACATGGAGATGTGATGGGGAGATTGGAAAACCACCCTGGCTCATTACAGACGCACACACACACACACACACACCTACCTACATGAGTTCTTCTCTGTCCAAATGATAGAGGATGCTTCCCAATTGGTTCCTGCCCTTGTGCCTCTGGATGCAGAGTGTGCTGCCCCTCAGAGAGTTGCTAGAAGCAGCATCTTTAATGGAACACTGAGCTTATTTCTCTGTCAGAGTTTATATCTCTGGATACTGAAGCCAGAAGGCTGTTTTTGGAAGTACCAGTAAAATTCAGATGGGGTTTTGATTCTCTAGTCTATGGTGCTTATGTGAAGCTATTTTAAGACGGTTCAGAAAAGTGAAGTGAAGATATTTAAAGACAGTTCAGAAATACAATAAAACAAAATGACAACAAAATCCCCTCGCTTTTATCCCCACCCAGTTACACAGGCTTTATTATAAGGCTTTTTTGTCTTCATGTAGACAGTCTTTATCCTGGATTGATTTCGGCCCACTGTAAGCTTCACTGAGGCTTTGGCAATAGTCACACAAATGTAAGACTCGCATTATGTTGGACCGCAATCTCCCACTGTCACCACGTAGTGTAAACCAGTGAGGTTGTTTAAGGTTTAGCCTGCCCACTGGCCCCACCGGCTGCATTTAATTCTGCTTGAAGTCCTTTTACACTACCAACCTATAGACCCTTGACCACTAGGGTTCTAGAACACATCTATAGAATTCAGCACTTTCAGAGAACCAATCATAACAGTGGGGGTTGTTCCTTTTGATCATTGGGCTCCACCATTTGTTGCAAAGAAAGAGAGTGGCGAACCCACCCAGCTTCGAACCTGCATCTTCCAGGTGGTAAATGTGTAGAGTCTAATCACCAGACCAAAGAGCTTTCTGGCACAGCTCAGAACACCCTCATTTATCCTCCTGAGTGACGGCATCTATCGCTCTCCCATCTCCTTCAGGCTGTGATGCCCTCGGGCATAAACCCATACCCTGAACTGGCTGCGGCTTGTGTAAACGACTTTAGATTGCTCCTTCTGGCTGGTTGCCAGATGTATCTCGTGTTGATTCTGCTGCATCACTGCAGACTTTGGCTTGGGAAGCTCTCAAAACTGCCCTCCAAAGTTCCAGTCTGGGGCCATGTTTCTTTTCTGTTCTTTGCGTTACTTATCTGCCCTTTTCGTTTTCCCTTGGGCGAGAAATCACTGTTGTGATTTAAAGGGCATGACAAAACCTTACATGGGTCAGGGATAATAATTGACTTTTAATATTTAATTATTTTAATATTAGACTTTTGTAGATGTCATGGGAACTTATTACATTGCGCACTTAAGTTCTATATAATATCTCATTTTGATTTCCTTTTCAAAATAAGCAAAATGGTGAAATGACAAACCTGTCAAGAATAAAATGAATACTTGCATACGTGTGTGTGTGTGTGTGTGTGTGTGTGTGTGTGTGTGTGTGTGTGTGTGTGTGTGTGTGTGTGTGTGTGT
>JAOXYF010000005.1:2582856-2613014 GCA_028565775.1 Sternarchorhynchus goeldii
GTGTGTGTGTGTGTGTGTGTGTGTGTGTGTGTGTGTGTGTGTGTGTGTGTGTGTGTGTGTGTGTGTGTGTGTACCCACACTATATATACACACATGCAGATGAAAGTTGATGCAATGGTTTGTTGAAAATGGCCAGGCCCCATTTCACTGTTCTCTTCAGTACCTGCTCGCGCTGTGTTCACTCTCTTATACTTGATGCAGCATTTATGGTGTTGCACATGGTTACGTCGCTATTCACACTGGTGTTTATTTATGTAGATCAGTAGACGACCTTTACACATGTACTGGTAGTAGAGGGGTACTCTGGTCCAGATAGACCTAATATAGTGTGAGGAGCAATTTGGAAGACCTTTGAAGCAAAATGCTGAGGGTTGGCATCAGCAGCCTATTGATGATGTTGACGTTGCTCCAGACTACCTCATCCTTGCACCTTTTTGAAGCCTCTCTTTTAGTAAATCATGTCAGCAGACATTGAGGGACTGGGGGTGGGAGAACTGAGCAAGTGCATCTGCTGTCATTTCTGTAATTTCAACATCTGTGGATTCGGTTACAAAATTGCAGAATGTTGAAAATAGGGTGTGTGTGTTTTTCATCAGGTCTCTGGACTTCTGCTGTGAGATGTGCGGGTGCTCCATGAGGACGGCCCTGCTGGCACTGTCCCCCAACAGTGACCGCCGACCCGCCGACCCCCAGCAGCTAGCCCAGCAGATCAACTTTAAGGTCCGCACCTTCCCCTCTCCACCCTCCACTCTCTACATTCAGCGCCAACCACTAGCCAGGAACACCACATGCATGTACACTGATGCACTCCTGTTCACTCCTGATCACTCAACACACGTTCACTCAGCACCTACGCACACTCTCATACACGCCTACTATCCGTTACCCTCTTTACCCACTACTACACCCAGCTGTTTGCCATCTGCCCCCAGCACCCCCTGTTTCCACCTTCCACCCCCTCCAACTCACTACCATTACTGAGAATCTAACTACTGTCTTTCTCCCAGTTTAGGTTCTCTGTTTTAGAAATGGAGAGAAAGAGAGATGGAAAGATTGTGGGTGTGTGCTATGTCTAAAGTGTGTGTGTGTGTGTGTATGTGTACCTGTGCATTTGTGCAGGCTGAGTCGAGTACATCATCTGGGGCCACTGTGAGTAAAGCACCAGAGATTGACAGCCACACTGATGGAGAGGAGAGCTCCACATCAGGGGGGCAAGATAGAGAGGGGGTGGCCCAGGCCCTACAGGTGTGCCCACACAATCTCTTCTAGCAAACGCCAACACAGGCTTTGTATTAAAAACCTGTCAAACAAAGACTGCATTATTCATCAAGTCCTTTCATATGACTTCATACTTTACCACCCCTGGACAAAGCGCACACACACACACACACACACACACACACAACACAACACACAGAAATTCACCGACAATTTACACACACAACACACAGAAATTCACCGACAATTTACACACCCACCACACATGTACGTCTCTCTATAGAAACTCTTTCATATATAAAACACATACATACACACACACACATACACCCTGTGAACATCTTTGTACATCACTGTGCCCCAGCATCTCCATCATCTCAGGATTACTCATATCTTCCTCAGAACAGTGGGAAATTCCCATCACCCTCCTCACCTCACCTCACCTCACTCCACCCACCACCCTCCTCACCTCACTCCACCCACCACCCTCCTCCTCACCTCACCTCACTCCACCCACCACCCTCCTCACCAGCATTTTCAGACTCATTCAATTATAAAGAGTTGCTTGTGAGACAATGCATGCACAGCTTAAGGACAGGCTGTGTGATGGAGAGAGTTAGATAGCGAGAGAGTATATAACGAACAGGAGAGAGAGAGAGAGAGAGAGAGTTTATAACGAACAGGAGAGAGAGAGAGAGAGAGAGAGAGTATATAATGAATAGGAGAGAGAGAGAGAGAGAGAGAGAGAGAGAGAGTATATAATGAACAGCACGGACACTCAGTCTCACTCTCCTCTCTGCCCTCATGTGGAAGCTGTTTCCAGCACTACAAGTGACACAGAGAGACTAATAGAGGCTGTGGCAGTAGGGAGCTGATTCTTCCTCAGTATAAAATACCTGTGTGTTTGTTGGTTGTTCTCCATGCAGATCAGTGGTTGTGATTAACTATTTGTGTGCCATTCCTCTCTCTCCCAGTGAAGCCCTCAGACTTGCAACAGCGTTTTTGTTTTGTTCCTTCTTGCAGGGACATTTGTAGATCTACCCTAAACAAAAAAAATACTGTTCCTCACATCCAGCCTTGCTGCACCCCCCACACCGTTTACCTCCCAGCTTAATTGTAATATGTATTCAGTGTCCTTGATTGATTGGTCAGGGGAGCTGCCGTACAGCAAAATACGTATGTCAAACTACATTGACTAATCTTGCCTGAAGCCCAAACAACCAGCCCTGCTTAAACAGCAATACGAAATTACTTCACACATGTTCTCCAAAAGGAGGCAAGAGGTTTATTGCACAGTTAGGCTTTCTAGGATCTAGGCTTTCTAGGAATATAAGCCTTTTGCTGAATAGAGGCCTTGGTCCCCTACTGGGACAAAGCTGTGTTGTGCCTTTTGAAAACGAAGTTTATTGTTGCCTTCAGTGTAAATGGTGTTAAAATAACAGTTTAAATGATGATTAGCATCTAGTTGTTATGCTTTTTTAAGGCATAGTGGATGGATCGCAAGGGCCTGAAGGTTTCCTCACACTGTTGAGATTGCACCGTGTGCCAAAGAGGGTAAGACTGAAGCAGTTGGGAGTTCGCAGCCCCTCCGAGTTTTGCTGTTGGTCGAGGAAATTTGATGATGGAGAAATGGGAGGGAGGGAGAGAACCAGAAAGGCAGAATGATGCTCACCATGTGTCATAGCAGACCTTTCTCTGAAAGGCAAGAGGAGAGAAAAAGAATTTGGCAGGAGTCTGTAAAGACTTGTGCTTCCTCTAACTCGAACAGACCAAGAGCTGAAATATGGGTGTGGGAGTTTGTGTGTGGGTGTTAGTTCTTGAAGTCTTTCAGTGTGATGCTGTTCAGTATTTAATCATGTCATATGTCATGTCATATAATTAAAAGATGGGTTTTCTGCATGTGGTATAGGTTGAATCTGTTTTCTGTTTTGTTACCACTTTTCATTGCCACAGCTGTGGCAGCTAAAGCTAGCATAGCTCTCCACCCTGTTAACAACGCAACAAAGTAGTGTTGAGCACATTGTGCTGAGATCTCCACTCCACAGTGTAATTGCTTGTATAACGATTAAAGACCAACCCGTCCTGCCACACATGGTCCTAGAGAACGTGGTCCCAGTGCTGATGGGGACTGCACCCAGCCCCAATACGGAATCAATACCATCCTCTATAGTACAGAATAGATGGGCTTCCAGTAAGAATGGATTTAAACCATGGAGTATAGATGGAAAACTGGAAAGGGGTGGAAATTTTATGGGGTGGGGGATGTGTATGTATATGATTTGTGTTTTATGGGGATATAAGGAATTGTGACTGTGTTCAAGGCTGTACAGTGTATACGGAAAGTTTCCAGACACTTTCAGGGTGCCCACGATTTGGTATGTTTCAAAAAACACCTCTGTAGTCAGACACTGTGGTGGCAGCATCATGGGGTGGAGATACTTCTCCTGTGAGTGGAACTGGGAAACCATGATAGATGGAAAGATGAATGCCGAAAGATGTTATGTGAAAACCTTTTCCAGAGCGCTCAGGCTGGGGTCAAGGTTGACATTACAACAAGACAATAACCCAAAACACTGCCCCAAGAGATCAGGAGTGGCATAGGGGAAAGTCCTGAGGTGAATCACAGAATCTAGACCAGAAGCCACCAGGGCATCTCTGGAGAGGCCTGATGATAACTATGGACTGACGCTTCCCCTCCAACACGGCTGAACTTAAATGATTCTGACGTGCAGAATTGGAGAAACGTCCATCAGAAAGTTGTGCTGAGCTTGTATGATCATTCCCATGAAGACGTGCAGCTGTCGTTACCGAAGGAAGGCACTTTTAACCAAGTACTAAACGAAGGATCTGATTTCCAAAGCAAATGGAATATTTAAAGTTTTCATTTTTATTGCATTTACAGAAATAAGTATTGGTTATACGCCGGAGAAAGACAAAGGGAGTTCAGTTTGTTTTAAGATTAGCCTGAAGCATACTGAACCACAAAAAATGTGGAAAACTTGAAACCGTCTGAAAATTCCCATCTTTATCTCTCAGGTGTGTGTGATTAATCTGAATATCACACTCTCACTGTCTTAAAATAAATCAGTCCTCTGCATTATTATCTGACCGGGTATTTACATGTTTGCAGATCAGTGAATTGCTTTTAACGTACACATTTGTGAAAGCACTTTATGTGTGAATAGTGATAAATTATTGTATTGAATTTTTTTTTACTTTTTAAACTTTTTAAAACTTTTCAGATGTTTTCAAAGCTGACATTTGAGTTGATACTTTGATCTAAAAAAACAAACAAACCAACCTACTCTATCCAAGATGAAAGTGTCTAGTGAAGCGATTGAGACACTTGAAGTCATTCAGAAATATTATCACTTTTTTACACCTAAGAGTTGATGAACCTCTCCAAATAAGAAAATATGGAATTTAGATTTAGAATAAGTGATTTTCTGTATGAAGGATTCATTTACCTGCACTGTTTTGAGGTCATCTTTTAGCTTCAAGTCATTACTCTTCGGAATGACCAAAGCGCGCTCTCTCTCTCTCTCTCTCTCTCTCTCTCTCTCTCTCTCTCTCACACACACACACACACACACACACACACACACACACCCCTCTCATCTCTTCTCCCTGCAGACCGAGGCGGCCCCTGCGCCTGCAGGTGAAGCACCTCCAGTCCCGGCAGCCCCGCCCACCTCCCGCCCCCTGAGCCCTCGGCAGCGGCGCGCCCAGAACCAGAACCGCCAGCAGAACCAGCCGGCCCGCCGGCCCACCTTCCCCGCGTTCCCAGCGGCGGCGGCAGCAGCACAGCCGGACGGTGTCCACACGGGCTCAGCCGTTCTCATTGTGCTGCTCTCCCTGGCCCTCGCTGCCCTCGTTTTCCGCAGGATCTATCTGGCCCAGGAGTACAAGTTTGACTATGAACTCTGACCCAGTTGTTTTAAATTCCTACCTGCTACCAAGATGCGCCACCACCACCGACCACCGTCCGATACCCTCCTATCGGGTAGACTCTCTCACCTACCCCCCAGCCAGTTTGGGAGCTCTTCATTCAGAGCTGTTCGGAAGGACTCGAATCGTAAACCCAGTAAAGACGATTTTGTTCCATAACATTTGGCATTTGTGCATTCCTATAGAAAGGACTGAACTAGTTCCCAAAGGATTTTTGGGGTGTGTGTGTGTGTGTGTGTGTGTGCGTGTGTGTGTGTCTGTGTGTGTGTGTGTGGTGGCTTGTTTTTTAAACTCGGGAGTTTGTCTTCATGTACTTCTAAAGAAAGACTGAGTTGTGAACATGAGGACACACGCCAGACAAGGTTTCTGATGCATGTGTTTAAACTGTAGTTATGCTCCATCTTATGATCAACAAAGTAATAATTTGTATTGCAGCTTCTGCAATGAAGGTGATTGAATCATGTTAGATTTAGACAACACGTCTATGTAACTTCAGACTCTCGAACACTTGGTAACATATCCAAACGATGATGCTATCTGTGCCAACTGAGCAACACTTAAACTGGGTTTTCCCTCCCATTACCAAGATCAGACAGACTTCATAATTACCTCCACAGGCAGGGTCTGTCAGTTTGGGTTTTAGTGCATTTCATTGTGCTCGGGTCCCACTGTAGTGAGCCTGAAATTTAAACAACTCGATTTAATCAAAGACTCACCTGCACCATGTAAAGCAGTCATGCAATTTTTAACGAAAGACTGATTAAAAACAAGATAATCAGTTGTACGAGTCATTTTGTTGAATACAGCAGTAGAGTTAGTACTTCACTTCCCTGCTGCCTGGAGAACCAGGGGGCCACAGGCTCCGATCCCACTGGCCTTCCGGTGGGCCCTGATCTGGGACTAGAAAGAACAGCAGTTCAGCCTGAGTTGCTTCAGGCAGACTCAGCAGCTCATCACCAAGTTCATTTATAATGCTTGGACTCATTTCCCAGTGATATTCTGCAGCGCCAGTCTTGAGTTGTCGAGCTACACCCGAAGGACGAGTGCAGTCCATCCATACATCTTAGGAGAACAGAGAATGGAAGAGAACGGCAACCTTTAACCTTCCCGGTGCTGTGGGAAGAGAAGCGTTTTCTATGCTAAAGCCCACAAGTTCATTTATTAGGACAAGTATAAATGTATAATTTCTTTCAGTTGTTTTTAAAAAGGACTTGTATTCCCTGCCGTCGTTGTTTGTTTTGACGCTTCACGTTCATCCAGAGACGGAGCAGACCACTGTACCCTCACCTGGGAATGTTTGTTAGCTGTGGGAAATATTCAGTTTACCCTAGAGATCCAATGCTTTCGATAATCAAGCTGTCTTCTCAAAACGAACGGTGTAGACGAGGGAACAAATGCAGAGGAGAAACAGGAAAACCTTGGGGAGCTGCAGCCATTGCTGGCTGATATTCAGCGGTTGCTTGGGACCGAATACAAATGTAGCAATGGCCTGGTTTTTCAAAAACATCACTAAACGGTTGTCTTCTTAAGATAGCTTGATGAGTGAGTGCCAATTAGAACAGTCACTATGACAGTTACAAGACAATGATGCAGGTGTTTTTAGGATGATGGTCCCATGTTAGCATGGGAAATTGAAGGGGTCTGTGATTACAGTTTGGTTTGGTTTTCCACTCCATGCACAACCAGCAAGTACTTTCTTACTGATTTGTTTTTAGCTCAACACTCCTGGGGTAAGTTGAATGACTTGTGAATATTGCTACTGAGGAATGCAGGCTGTTCGTGTGTGTGTGTGTGTGTGTGTGTGCGCGCGCAAATGTGTCAGTCTGTGTGTATGTGTTCATGCAGATAAAATCCAAGCAATTCTTTGTAAGTGTTTGTAAGAACACTTAAAAATACAGCTTTCTTTCCTTGTTAAGTAATTTTAAGGACCATCTGATTCCAGACTTGCTTACACCTTTACTTGTGTCCATGAAGAGGAATCTCTTTTTCACGTGACCACTGTGGACATGCTTAACCAGACCCCCCCCACCCCACCCCCAAGCTGCTGCGCTTCCTCTAAGTGTGCATACTGTATTGTCACATGCATATCGCCTGCCTCCACCGTGTGTGTCAGGGAGAGATAACCCTGGAGTGCTGGCTTGTGGAGCGCACGATCCCTATCCTCATCTTAGACACAGTGGTTTGGAGCGAACCAATCAGAGCCCAAGTCCGAAACCAGCGGCAAGCGAATCGAGACGCGCCTAAATTATATCGGTGTTTGCTATTGAATCGCCCGATTCACATCTTGTAGTACAGCAGTCCGAGTCGTTACGCGTGCATCTCCACCGAGTTTAAGATGGTACAATGCTCAAAACATCGCGGACGCTGCCTCACGGAAACAGTACACTTGGACTCCTAATCTTGTCCGCATCATGCCTTACATTGCAAAACTGATGTTTTTGGTTTTCTGTCTGATTCTTGTCGCTGAGTGCGAGAAGCAGAAAAGCAGAAAACGGAGGTGGTCGGCAAACCTGGAAACTCATAAGCATGGGACGTATGTAATAATTTATTGTACTAGTTATTGAATGATTTACTATGTTTTGCTGGGAAAATACTTTCATATTTTTATCGAACTCTTGCTTTGGATGCGCTTCTCGGTGCGCTGTCCATGGTACCCAAACGCTGAGACGTGCAAGATTTTCTAACTTGATGCAGAAAATGACAAAATTGCTTTGAGTGATATATCGTAATTTATTACCAAACAATGTCTTTCATCATATTAACATTATTGCGTAATTTCAATTTTGGCACAAAACAAATGTGCGTAAAAGGCAGGGAACGCACGCTAATGGTAACTAGTCCAGACGACTTGCGAATCAACGTAACGCAGTTTTTTTAATACCCATGCTATTAATCCAGTGTATTATGATTTGGAGATTACGAGACTTACTGCTTTTAATGTCCATTTGAAAAATGACCTCACAATGAGCTGCGTCAACAGATGTAATCTATATGACGAAATGCCGCTGCGTTGAAGGTCCCCGTTCTGTATTCTAGACGTGGAACAGTGTGCCACGATTATTTTGTTGTAAATAAAATTGGGTCCTTGGTGCGACATATTTATAAACATCAATGACGTCCGTCTTGCAATTGACCTTGCAAAAAAAGGCTCAATCAAGCATTGTTTTAAGACTGTGTTTCTGTTTGATGTGCCTTTTTGATATTTATTTAAACTTGGGTATGCTTTATTTTTACTTAAATAGTAACGCGCTGGGGAGTCCTCGAAGTAAAAATAGAACGAGCTCGGCTGGAAATAAACATGCATTTATGAGAGAAGTGCCACAGAAACGTAGCATGTGTTTTCATATTAGATGACACCCCTTGGGCTGACTGCTACGTGGAATATCAGTAGACTCAGAGAGACTGAAGTCGTTTTCTGAGCACAACCCGGTTATTTGCATGATCATTTTAGGCTATACGCGCCAGTTCTTAACTGAACTTCTTACTTGATAAAAAAAAAAAATCAGCGTCTCACCTAAAGGAAATTAGTTTCTCAGTTGTCGGTCATACCACTGATACCGTTACACATTTAAAAGTGACACAAATCTTTGTTTAACACTAATTAAAGTGGGAAAATCTCTTGTAGGCCATTATCCAAAAAGGTGGTCGATGGAACCAAGACACGTAAGGTGAAAACCAACCATTTGCTGCGTGTCGAAGATCACGATTTTACCATGAGGCCGGCATTTGCAGGTAAGTTGTATGCAACAAAATATAATTAATTATAATCATCTTTATCCGTATTTTCTTTAAACACCGTTGGTCAGTGCGCATGTTGTATTAAGAATTACGTTTGTACATGGCATACGAACCTTAATCTGCGCCTTTATTTTAAATCGCGAGTGACCAGCATGTGGCCATTGTTGACTGCACTGCCCTCTAGAGGTCAGGCAATTGTGGAAGTCTTTTTTTCTTCTCCGAGAGGTCATTCATATAATATTTTAAAGAATTTTGCTGTGGTCCCTTTAATTTATCGATCAAGTAATGTGTAATGCACGTCATTTTAAAATCAATTTCAGAAATGACCGTCACTATAACATTGTCACCTGCAGTTTGCATCAAATCACTTGTGAGAGGTGTGAAAATGATATACAATGACATTGGTCTGATAACGCGATATGACAACATTAGTAAAGGTTTGCATTATCATTGGCATCATTACCGCAGAGAGATAATAAAAAAACTGAATAAATTAATAAGCGATCTAATAATCTCGTTGTATCTGTTTCTATCTATCCATCTATCTAGCGCTCTCTCTCTCTCTCTCTGTGTGTGTGTGTGTGTGTGTGTGTGTGTGTGTGTGTGTGTGTGTGTGTTTGATATGCACAGACTCACGTCCATAAATAGTAACGTCTTTGAGTGTCTTCGTCTAATTCAAACATTATGAAAAGCTTTCGTTGGGAGCAGCAAGTCTTCTGAACGTGTCGGCAATCATTTGATGGCGTTTTCCCAGGTGGTGGATTTCCTAGCTTCTTCAAAAGATGCCGCGGAGCAGTGTTACTAATGAAAGCTCCTTATAGGAGCGTCGAGCTTACAAGTGGAGCCTTTATCGTTGTAGAAGGCAATGCACCAGCAGGGGGTCTTGGTATATGGGAAGAAAATGGCAATGTGGGAAAAAAAAACTCGGTCACCTAAATCCCACTGGAAGGAAGGCGCTATTGTCCCTGAGCGCGGCGTGGACCGCTTTGTGGCGTGCCCTTGTCACGCGAGGGGGGAAACATTTTGTAATTAAACTACGCTACAGTTCATAGCGTACCAGGGCTGCAGAAATACAAAAGTGCGGCAAACTCAGAACTGCACATGTTAAAAGATGGGAGCCGGTGTCAAAACGGAGTGAGGCAATGTTAAAGAGTATTAGCACAAACTGAGGTAGACGTGGTGGGCCATGGGGCTTCATTTTCTATTAATACAACCCGTTAACAACCAAGAGTGGAGATATGGAAACCCTTATGTAAATAATATGTAAATATGTGTAAACTCTTATGTAAATAATAACATAATGAGAAGAGGGAGTCATCTTTTCTCTTACATTGTTTTCTGTGTTCGTTGCCCATACGAAGTACACGTCGTTATCAGAGTTCATTGTGTGTTTTGATCTGGTGGAGATAAGGGGGTCAAAATACACGTTATGACGTTTCTAACAAGCAGTCCTGCCCCAACGCCCCGAATTGAGCCATCAATGCCTTTGAACTGCTTGGTATATTGTGTGTGAGTGACCTTAATCTTACCACAGATTACCACATCTTACGATTTATGAAGGAGAAGTACTCTGCAACTATTAAATGTAACAGATAGCAACGTTTTCGTGTATACATACTTCGCACGTGCATAGCACAAGCTCGTCAACTGCGTAGTATTGCATTTTACAATCCTACACAAGGAAATTACCGCACAGTTGTAACCAGTGTTGCGTGTTCCCGCAGACACGCTGCCCGGACGTTTTGAACTGATTTTTGGTGCAGTTTGTTCGGTTTGGAATATTACAATTTATGGTAATACGTTACCTTTTGGTTTTTCCGTCTCTATCTTTTTCTGACAGTTCTGCTAAACACAGCATACTCTTTACGCGATACCACTCTCGAGCCATTTGTACATCAGAACGTTCTTTGCAAGTGTCCTAAATCTATATGTAGACACTTTTGCATGTAAATAAAATGTAAAACTACAGATAAATAAGCCACTCAAAAGCATAAAATAAACACTAGAATTGCAAAACAACCACATTTTATTCTTTCGAGAAAAGTTGAGTTGCAGTTAGAGTTTCTATTAAAACTTTCTTTTCTCATCTCACGTGAAGCAATGCGCTTTTAAAGATTTGTTGTTCGTGAGAAGCAGACGTGCTGTGATTTTCTGTTGGGTGCCCAGCCCTGTGTTTTATCAAGTCTTGCCAGAATTTCCCTAGAAATAAATAATTCAAAAGACATATTTGTTTCGGTTTTCTATGTGTAGAGAATGAAGCACAATATTTTAATCGAACATGGGAGGTGGGTGTACGGTGTACACGGTAGCATTCCATTACTAACCTTAGGTGCTGCAGTTGTGAATCCTCTCCAGTGCATCTGCATATCGTTGCTTTAATATTTTAATTACTCTGGGCTTCAGTGCAGTTAAGTTCAATAAGGTCAATGTGGCGTAGGCTAAAGGCATTAGGTAAAGTGTAATATATTATGGATATGTTCATGCACTGGACATAAGCCATCAGATAATATACTGTATTATCATCCTTCTTAATCATTTACTCTTCCTGACAGTATCTGTTTTTCATGTTGTTCATTCTAATGAAGCTGACATTTTTGTGCATGCTCTTGTTCCAGTGCTGATAACGGTTTTGTTTGTCTGATAAATATAACTGTTTGCCTGTATGATGTTTTTTTCTGACGAGAATGTCAGTCAGTTCACACGAAGGCCCTTCTCTCTATGTACAAACTGTTCTGGTGCCACAGCGCCGACGATAAATTCGCACGAGGGGAGATTAGGCTGTCGGGAGTTTCCCCGACTGCTGTCTGGATTAACGCCCGCACCAATCTCTTGTCCTGCAACACAGTTCGCAAATGTTAACGAGGCTGTACGACGCTGTACAGAAAAGTTGTATACACGCAGTTCCTGAAACATTCTGTTATATCGCGTGTCTGCACGCGCTGCAACGACGTGCTGAATTCAATATTAGCGATTAAAGTCTACAAAGAGTTTACATTACTGAATACTTATACTCTACCATCCAAACCATCTCCATGGCTCATGCAAACTGGTTTAAATAAAAAATACTTGAGCAAATATAATTTTCTTATGTGCACTATAAATTCTAAATTCTAAATGTAAATTATTACCAGTGTGGCTAATACTGGGTTGAATTTACTGAATGAAACTATAGTGAAATCTGATGTGATTCACACTGGTTTTCTCATGGCTATAGCTGAGAGGTAAACACCTCACCTTAGGATGCCTTGGAAAACATGATCAGAAACACCAAGATGAGTAGAAGGAACCGTTGGATACTGTGGTGTCCTTAAAATACTTTCCGTAGTCTTAGTTATGAAGACAGTAGTCTTGTACGAATATGAACGGAGAAACTCCACAAATACTTCTTCTAGCTCTTACTCTGTCTTCAGAAATTCTTGAAGGCAAGTTCACCACTCCAGACTCAATGCACCAACTCCGCTGACTCAAGAGGCATGACGTCTCATTTATGTTACTGCAAAAACCACATTAGTGAAATGGTGCTGCCAGTTTGCAAAGCTATGAAGGACATATATATATATATATATATATATATATATATATACTACTTAGTACCCTCAGAGTCTCCACTCCCTCTCAGAACCCATTACCCTTCATCTGAAACAGCAGATGGAATTCCTGTGTAATCACTTTGAAGGGAATTAAATCTTCTCTTAAATAGCAAAACCCAATCCACTGGTCTAATCCTGTGTCCCCCTCCAGCGCTGATCCCTGGCTCCATGTCTCTGGGCCCCAGGTGACACTGACCTGGGTACATCTTTTTAACACCAACTCCTGAAATGCAACATTGTGAAACGGGCATCTAGACAGATCCCGGAACAGGAGAGATGCCCTAGGCATGGTGCCCAGCTGTGACGAGTGTATGCACCAGTGCAGAGAGCTGATAGGTGGTATGTGGTGCCAACAGATGGATGCGTGGGCATGCAGCTGCAGCAGGGGCAGGGAGTAAATGTCACTGCTTCCAGGTAACAGAGACTGGAATGATAGGCTTTGCTACATGTTGCGTAACAGTGTCAGGAATTCGGCATCCAATCAGAGCAGAGGTGACTGGCCTCGTGTACAGGGAATGCTAGAGAGCAGAGGTGTGATTGGAGGCTTTAAACCCCGCTATCAACCAAAAGATGGATGCTTTCCCACTTTGCTGCTTTCATTCTAGAATGCTGGGTGCCTGTATGGAAAATATTTTGTGTGTTTCACTTAATCAAAAACAAGTTTCCAAAGTTGTTTTTGCGTAGTTTAAACTCAGCCGAGATAGAACTATTCTTAGTCTGATTCATTGTATTATTTATTTATGTATTTTATTATTCACAGGACAGGCAAAGAATACGCAGGCTTGGCTGTATAAAACTTACACTGATCCCAAACCAGTGAAATTTAACAGACATCCTCAGGCCTTTCCAGAATGTTCTGCCTCTGTGGCTCCTCTTAACTGGTATAAATAAATGCAAAGAACACCCCAAATAATACCACTTTGTACTGTGACCTAACATGTTTTTTTTTGAATAGCCAGCCCTTCCCTCACCTCTGGGCATCTGAGAATGACGTGGGGGTCATTAGCATATGCAGTCCCTTGTTTAGACTCCAGAGCTGATCAAAGCGATGATGGGGGCATCTGTTCAGGAGCCCTTTCATAAGCCTCAACATCAACAGGCTGGGAAACGAAAAACACGCTGTTTAAGTTTTGGGTCCAGCCTTTGATCTGCTGTCCTATTAATTTTTAAGCTCGTAGGAAGCTGATCTCAGCGGAGATGTCCATAAGTCCGTGAGTTGGCTTGATTGCTTAATAGTGTCTCTTTAGAAAGGGCAGTCAGATACTGCATTCTGCGCTGTTTTAAGTAGTGATGACAATTTTATAAACATAGTGTGCTCGGTAATGACAATCAACCCTTCCAGTGACAAAGATGGATATGTTTAAGACCGCATGTTATTTGTTATAGAAGATGATTAATGATTAGTCATTTCTGTTTGATCTTGTCTTCAGGTCCAGCCATTCCTGTGGGTGTGGACGTCCAGGTGGAGAGCTTGGACAGCATCTCAGAAGTGGACATGGTGAGTTAACAGAACCCAAATTTTGTATGATTCAAACGAGAATGAAGCATTACTTACCACTTTAAGGAGATCTGTGTACCACTGGCCTATTGCCACGGGCTGTGGTAGATTTTGGCTCTGATTTATTTATTCAGAAGCGTCCCACTTAGCCATGTGTAGCTTATCTGACAGACATGCAATGTAACATTTAGAACCTACAAACCATCCTGAAAATGACCCTCTCAGGTTTAGATCGGCACTAAATGAATCAAGCCCCATTGTTCCCCCTAGGTTTGACTTCATATAACCTGTTTTCACATCCACTAAGGAAACAAGATGGAAACATGCCATTAAATGTCTTTCTGTTGTGTTGTAATGTGGGGTCACGTGCTGGTAATGAAATTAAAACAGCCTTCTGTTCTTAGCTGCAAATTGGACTGAAATTGCTTCCATATGGGAGGACAACCAAGGATTATATTTAATTTGGATCATTGCATTTTTTAAATAGGACAACATAAAACGAGACAATAGAGACAACAAAGACAACAGACAATAGAGACAACAAAGACAATAGACAATATTAGATTGGTTTCTGCTATGGGGTATTTTCAAATAGGATTTCCAGCTTCCAGTTGGAGCCACTTTGTTCCCCAAATATCCCAGCCGAATCGAACCTACCTTAATTTATCCTACCTTAATTTATCCTATTTTAATCTAGCCTATCTTAATCTATCCTTTCTTAATTTAGCCTACCTTCATTTATCCTATCTTAATCTAGCATTCTGTCCCTGGAATTGGAGAATTGGGTGCACCCAGTTATTGTTGTGCTATTGTTTTACCAATAGCTGTGAAGATTTGCAGCTCTGTAACATGGCAAAGAGAGAGGAGAAAAAACTGAGATACCTGGGGGTATCAACAGCCAGGTCATAGATCATAGGTTTTAACCACTGAGGGATTAGCACACCTCCTGTGATCTTACTTCTTGTGGAAGCAGATACACCACACCTGAGCCAGCAAATTGTAATATTGCTCTGTTTTTGAAACGCAGCATCTTCACGTGGTGCAGCATCTCAACGGCGATGTGCAACAGCAGCAAAGTCAAAATGGTTTCTTTGTTTCAATTTACGCTGCTACTGAATTTTGCATGCGGTGGACAGGGCTTTTTTTTTTTTGTTTTTTTGTCATCATCGTTTCTGCTTTTATCATCTGGGTCGTGTTTTTTTTTTGGCATGGACCAGGCGGGAGGGGTAATGACGACCGCTCTTCACTTCAGATGGTCCGGTGATGTGCACTAGCAGAGGCAGCAAAGGCAGTTTCATTTGTGCTCAACTGCCCGTGTCACCCAGGGGTCCTGTGAAGCGTCCGAGCATCAGTACCGCTGTCTGAAACCTTTACTAGAACAAAGGCTTTATTTCTCAGCAGTCTCTGCTAGTTTTATGTCACAGGAAAAAAAAGCCAGACACTGTGAGGTTGTTGATTCCCAGGAACAGGGCTTGAAATTTAAAATTTTAGGAAACCTGTCTTTCTTCTGAGATCTGCTTCAGTGAGGCATTGCCCAAGTTTGCAGAGCTAAAGGTTGTAACCCACATGTCGACACTAAACTTTACTAAACCATTAAGTTTACAGCCTACATTATTAACTACTGTTCTGAGACCTGTTTCGCAAGGCTAAATGACATATTAATCAAAAGACTAAATGTTTCCTGTAGCACAATTCTTGCTGTAGGAGTTTTGCTCAAAACACTGCCTTTGCTTTCACCCCAGGACTTCACCATGACCCTGTACCTGAGGCACTACTGGAAGGACGAGCGGCTCTCCTTCCCCAGCAGCACCAACAAGAGCATGACCTTCGACGGTCGCCTGGTGAAGAAGATCTGGGTTCCTGATGTGTTCTTCGTCCATTCCAAGCGCTCCTTCATCCACGACACCACCACCGACAATATCATGATCAGGGTCTATCCGGATGGACAAGTTCTCTATAGTCTCAGGTGAGAAGGTGTCCAAACACGCTAATAAGACTTGAAATTTGGATGAACTTGAATAAACCGGGTTTGGTTGCTGTAAGTGTTGTTTGGAACATTTTTATGGTTATGGTTGTAAGTTCACTTTGTCACAAATGTCATAGTCTCTAGAGCACCTTTATCTTAAAGATGTTCATATAGTGTCAACAGTATTAGCATCAGGTTGCCCTTGGTCTTAAAGTTCTTTTGCCAAACTTGCACCTTGGCCTTTGAATATCTAGCCTGAGAAAGGCATTGTAAATACTGTGCTGTCTGCTTGGGTGGCACTGAACCTGATGTTGTCAGAATTGTTTGCAGAATCGTAATGTTTTGAGTCAACGGGTTTGGGTTCCTTTTTTTTGTTTTGCTTTCAGCTAGCCTTGAAACACAAACATTTGTGAGGTTTCTGCTTGTTTCCAGGGTGACAGTAACTGCAGCATGTAACATGGACTTCAGTCGTTTTCCTCTCGACTCCCAGACATGTACACTAGAGTTGGAGAGCTGTAAGTGCCCAAGTGCCCGTCTTATACAAATGTCACATGTACATATGTGTACGGTTGTTGGAGTGACTATATCTACCATATGTTTATCTAACACTGCTATGAACACTAGAATGTTCTCTGTGCACAGATGCCTACACTGATGAGGACCTAATGCTTTACTGGAAGAGTGGGGATGAGTCTCTCAGCACAGATGACAAAATCTCACTTTCTCAGTTCCTTATCCAGAAGTTTCACACCACCTCCAGACTGGCTTTCTATAGTAGCACAGGTACCACACGTCCCTGAAGCATTTCTGTTCTGCAGAACCATTAATGTAAACATAAACTTAAACCATAGACATGTACATTAAAACCAGATTTTCAGATTCTTGTGCATATATTTTTTAATCGTATGCCTTACTGCACAAATAAATAAATGTTGTATTCCCAAAGAATCCATTTGTGTGCTGGATCTAATAGCCAAGAAATATTCTTTGGTTTGTTGTATTATTTTTCTGTCTGGCATCTCTACACTCTGCACATCCTGGGGTGGGACTGACATGAAAAGGTTCCAGGGCTGCCGTTTGCTCTTTTGTATAAGGAGATGAAGACTGAATGTTAGCGCTGCAGCGCTTTCCTCAGGCTGAATGGTGAAGAGGTTTTGTGAAGGACTTCTTCATTCTGTCCACGGAAAGCTAAAACCCGCTGACAGCAGCAGCCTTCCTTTTTTCTGTACAAATACAATGTGCTTCTGTATTTCCGTGAATCTGCTTCGGTTGGAGTGCACTAGTTCCTCACAAAAGCATATGGATGTTTTACTTTGCATCTTACAAATTGCTTAAGTTTAAATTCTGAAACAGAACAATCCAAACTCTGACTCAGTCTAAGCATATCTTGTACTTTCTTTTTTTTCTATTACTTTACCTGCTCATTGGCTGACTGCCCCAGACGTTTACAGATATGTTGTGTGCTCATTGGCCGGTTGCGGCAGACGTTTACAGATATGTTGTGTGCTCATTGGCTGGTTACTCTCCTCCAGGCTGGTACAACCGTCTCTACATCAACTTCACCCTGCGGCGACACATCTTCTTCTTCCTGCTGCAGACTTACTTTCCCGCCACGCTCATGGTCATGCTGTCTTGGGTGTCCTTCTGGATCGACCGTCGCGCCGTCCCCGCCAGGGTGTCCTTAGGTGCGTACTGCCAGAATAGCGCAATAGTGTCGTTCGTTTGGTTTGACTCACATATATGATGTATGACGTATGATGATTCACTTGTGTGACGTATGATGATTCACTTGTGTGACGTATGATGATTCACTTGTGTGACATATGATGATTCACTTGTGTGACGTATGATGATTCACTTGTGTGACGTATGATGATTCACTTGTGTGACGGATGATGATTCACTTGTGTGACGGATGATGATTCAAATGTGTGATGGATGATGATTCACACGTGTGATGGATGATGAGTCACATGTGTGATGGATGATTCACTTGTATGATGATTCACATGTATGACGGATGATGATTCGACATATCCGTTGACATGCAACATATCCAATGTTCCACACTCTTGCAGAATGTTATACACAAAACCTGCATACCTCCTGCTTTTCGAATGATTTAGTCCAGGTGTTTTTCTGTAGAGTTGTGCACAAAATCCTCTGTACACCATGGCACTCCTTGGAGTTGTTAATATTTCACTCTCTCCAACTGCATTAGATAAACCTCCACAAACTGAGCTTCTGTGTTTCCTGCAGGCATCACCACGGTGCTCACCATGTCAACCATCATCACCGGGGTGAACGCCTCCATGCCGCGCGTGTCCTACATCAAGGCCGTGGACATCTACCTGTGGGTCAGCTTCGTCTTCGTCTTCCTCTCCGTCCTCGAGTACGCGGCTGTCAACTACCTGACCACTGTAAAGGACGGGAAGGAGCGTAAGCTCAGGGAAAAGACGAGAGAACAGGTAATCACAAACCTACCCCAACCCCAACTCCACCCTTCCCCCCTCCTCCCACCAAACACTTGCTTCAGTTCTAGCTTATTGGTAATTATTTTGCAGTTATTCCTTACAAGGATGTGCTGGGTTATTTCATGTTTGCTCTGGTTGTGAGGGTTGAAGGTTCATTGACGTTCAGGACTCCTGTGCTCTTATGGCCTTGCAGTCCCTGCCCTGCACTTGTGGCATGTCCCACACCAGGACCATGATGCTGGATGGCACATACAACGAGGCTGACACCAACAGCCTGGCAGGCTACACCCGCGCCCCCATCACCTCCGCTGCTGAGGAGCCCGCGGAAAAGCAGGAGCGCATGGTTGTCCACCTCTCGCTTGACAACGAGTCTACGGGCACCAAGAAGAAGGGACTACGTGGCTTCCGCATCATCCAGAACACCCATGCCATCGACACCTACTCTCGCATGATCTTCCCCGGGGCTTATATCTTCTTCAATCTCATCTACTGGGCCGTGTACTGGTGAGCTGCCACCACGGCGTATGACACCAGTGTGGATCTAAGAATAGTTATGCTTCTGCTTTTTGAAGTAAATTAATGAACATCAACAACAACAACAACAAAAAACGATATCCAGCTGAGACCAAAATCCTTCAGCTGGAAATACTACTGGGCTCCCCAAGAACTGGATATAATTTCTCTGAGAACGTTTCTGTGAAAATCTCTGACATGGAAGTAGGAGGTGTCATGATTCAGATGTCACACGTTTTGCCCATAAAGACTGACGCAACCCGAGGAGACTTTCCCAAAACTCTGATCTACCCACAACGTTTATTTTGGGTTCCAGGGTACGCTCTGCTGAGTGGGATTTAAATCAACGTCCTTCAGCTTGGCTCGCTCCTCTCTTCGTGTGAATTACCACTTCAGCTGAGCTATATGTGTTCAGACTCTAGTTTGGTCAGTTCTGTGCTTACTGCATACTCGGTGCTGATCTCCCAGATAGCCAATTTTGCTTCCCATGGCATCCCAAACCACTACATTTACCTCTATTCAAGCGAACCAGCATCTAGTACGTAGGGTGAGCTAGATCTTTTAAGGACAAAAAGACTTTTTATTTTACCATTTACATTAGGTACAGTGCATATGTAACAGACATATTTATTATGGTGGAATGTTTTCAAGACAGCCAGTATCCCTTAGGAGAAATGGATTTCGTTTCAGAATATGTTTCGTGGTTAGATTTTGTTTACATTTATTCATTTTTAGAATAAAAGCAAACTGATTCTGACCATTTTACCTTAATTTCTTGGACATGCTGTACAAGACTCTGTGAATCCTGCAGTGTTCAGGTGCTCTCTGGCGGGTTGGATATATGTTGTCTCACATGAGGTGACATTTTACTTGAAGTTTATGTTTTTGAAATTTTTAGGGCCTTCTGAGATATGCCTCCAGCACTTTGTTACCTGCGTAATAAACATTCACGAGTGGTCATAACCTGACATAACATGACATAATACAGAAAGCATATTCTTTAGCATATTCTTGGTAAATGTTTCAGGTGTTGTAAAGAATAAATACTTTACTTTTTTGTTGCCTGCCCTCACTTTCACATTAACTAAATCATGTATGAAATATTTAAACATGCGCATTTATATTAGGTCAGTGAGAACCAAAACAGGAAGTATTATTATTACTTCTTTCCACTGAAAAGTTCATAACTATAAAAAACAGACACTATTGTTTGGGAGAAAATGTCAAAACATATATTCCTTCAGTTTTTTTTAAGTAGTCTTCCTAGAGCAATGCACAAATGTTGTACCACTTATAATGTTGTATTGTGTGTTCCGAAGGTTGTTTGTCAGCCTATTCTCTTTCAGCTGTTTTTCTGAGGTGAAGCTTATAAAGATTTATTCACTAATGAACTTGGGGAGCCTTACCAGTCAGCTGTCTGTGAGCATTGCCTACAGTTTACAGTGCAGTTGGTTGACTTTATTAGATGGGTTCTGGAAAACTGCCTTGACCCGTTTGGGTTTACCTGGTTCAGTAAGGAACTTTCTTGAGTGTGAGTTAATATGTAATAAAGTGTATTAAAGAATCAAGGTAGTTGTCTCCCAGTAAGCAATTGAGTGGTCTCAGTTAGCTTGTTTTTGCAAACACTGATTTGTTTTGGTTTTGATTGGCTTATTTTGCCTGTACTTTATTGGCTGTCTGCCGGAGCCGCTTGTCCACTCGTTTGCAGCAGTATAATCATGCAGGCGGAGCTCTGCTATAGCACATGCTGACTTCAGGTCAGCGAAGTAACCAATCACGCGTGGGACATCTCTGCCTGGTTCCCAACATGCTCTCTGATCTAAAAAGCACACTGCCCGTTGGTCCAGTGACCAGCTTCTCTATGTTGGGAGGCCTATCGCTGCATCCGCATCTGCATAAAGATGAACGAATGTATGCTTTATCTTTTTTCTGCAGACATTCCAAAAGAATGAATAGGCCTAAACCATTGAAAGTTAAATGCATGAAGATCTTTTGTGAGCTTATGTCCATGATGTTTCTGTAACTGTCTGTTTGTTTGTTTTTTAACAGTAGTGAGTCTTAAATAAAGGTTTTACTTTAATGTATTGAGTGACCGCTTGGTTCCCATTGTTCCTAATCCAGTCCTTGTGGAATGCCAGATTCCATTCTTATAGTACATTTGGTACTTTTGTACTGTTATTGTTTTTTCATTATGTATTATTTTTACTGGCCCAGCTGCTGATAAACCTGAACCAAGCAGAGAAGAATGAATACCTGTGAATACCAGCTACAGGTGCACTGAGAAAGACCTTCTTGGACTTTCTGAAGACTGGATGGGAGCACACTGGACCAGTATGTATATGCAAAGAGAATTTATTCTGGGCTACATTTACCACATTTACCACATTGGCAAAAGCATCACAGCCTACATGTAAAACTCGACCCATATCAAAAGAATCCACTGAACTAATACCAGCTCACACAACAATCACATACAGATGGGATGTTGTACAGAAGTACACACTTAAGTTACTAACCATATCACAGTCTACATTCTGAGAAACTTTAATCAATGCCTAAAATAAATCATATAATATTCAACCAAAAAGGGTCTTTGAGCACCAGTGTTGCAGACTGCCTCTGGGCAGCCAGAAATGGCACGGTATTTTGCTGTGTGTGTCATGACTGAATTGTAAAAGAACCGGGGGGGGGGGGCAAATTGCATTGCATAAGAAAGGGTGGAAGAAAATGTACATATGTCTGTCTGGAGACAGAAAGGTAGAACAAGTACATATTCATTTGCAGAGTGAGGAGGTTCCAAAGCTTACCAAAGCAATTATATTACTTCGAAATGGGATACACAATGACCACAATCACTTTCAGGTGTTTGTACAAATCACCCCTATATCGTGCTGTCCCACTCTACACTAACATCCCAAGTTTAATCTCGTGAAGGGCTTGTGAATTTGCACACGAGTTGCTTCAGGTTTGTTAGGAGCAGCAAAAAACTCCATTACCAGGAGATACCTGTTTAATGGAGGCAGCTTTTTCCTTCACTAACTCTTACAATGCCCTCCATATGAACTGAGACAGTGTAGTAAAATACACAGCAACTACATTGTCTACACACTTCGTTCAAAATTAACTTATTACTTTTATTGCTCTATGACCTTTCACCACTATCTTATAGATTCTCAGTTGTTTAGCCACTCATTCTGATCTGTCCATACAACCACTGCTGAGCGGACCGTTGTCACCATGACGTTAATGGTGCTGTGATGGTGGCATCATCTCGCGCGTTGAGGAACAGTGGTGTGGCTGGTGCAGCCAGAAACATCCATTGGCCATGCAGGCAGGAACTCAGCACTGCTGTGGGAAAATGGCAAACCCAGACAGCACAGCCATGAATGGGGACTAACCGTACGTGTTCGATGAGTTTTTAACCAGTGAAGGTTTATAATCGGTAGTTAACGTTCATGATGTGTAGAGCAGTTTGTGTATGCCTTGGTGTCTATCTGAGTCACTAAACAAAAATCAAACATAAACACTTCACAGTCTGTGAAGTGTTTCACAAAAGACGTGGCATAGCATGTATTTGAAATATCTTAAATATACAAAAAAATACTGTTTTATTTGTCATTTGCTCATCCTGAGCAAAGCACTGGAGCTGCAAAACAGGACAGGAAAAGCGCTGGAGCTGCAAAAATAAACTTCATGTATTTGTGAACATGCAAAGTTATTTGTGAAATCACAAAAAATACCTTTGTGCAGGTACAGTTTTCTGTTGGCCCAAGAACACCAGAATGGTAAAGTCACATTCTAAATTCAACCCTAAATTCAGACCATATGCTAAAAAAGTATATATATATATGAGCTTTGAAAGTTCTGGAATAAAGTTTCATGGACAGATGAAGTAAAAATATTAAAGTTACACAAACACAAAAAGTGGAAATTAAAGTGTGGAGAGAAAAAATAAAAGGATTTAAACGATTCAAACCTCATCTACAAAACATCCTGAGAGGTCTCTGCTTGGTTCTCTGGTATCTCTCCATACCACTGTCCTTCACCAGCATAGAGAGCCCAACACTTGACCTACCATTTCTGTTGCTCATCTGCCCCAACATGAGCGTTGCGACTGTGCGAATGATCTCCTGGCTGATGCTGCCCACCTCATTACTCCCCACGAACCTCCCCAAACTCCTCTGAAGTGTGAGTGGGAGAAGTTCTTCCTCAACACCATGCAAAGCTGCTCCCCATGATTATTATTTTTCCTACTCTGTCACCCACAGATCAGAATTACAATGTTGTCACCTTGGGATCTGCAATGCTGTGATGCTGGCACTACAGGAAAGGGGGTACTTGCTGCCTAACTGTTCTACCGATCTGACTGATCACCGGAACCTAGAATCTATCCACCCATAAAAGCACTTCAATTCCAGACAAACCAGATAGGTTCTGCTTTTCAAATACAAGGGGATGAGAAAGTAAGATTAACCTTTCGAGATCCAGCACCTGGCAACAATTCCCTAGGCAGGGCGCATGCCCCACTGCCATGTGAAAGCCGTCTACTGAAGCAGACCTCAGCCAAGGGTAATGCAGGAACTATACCTTCTTCATACCTACTGTCAGAAGAATTGATGTCTATCAGTGCCATGGCAGGCACAAATATATGCAGCCTGGTTCTTTCTAAGCCCAGGCCAAGGCACCTCAAGCCCTGCCAGCCAGTACATTCATCTCTCTGCCCAAGCCACACAGTCACACAGGCCCTGATTTCATCTGTCAATTGATTTCCTGAAGGACCTACTACCTGGAGGCTGGATCGCCACTATATTGATGGTAGTACTCTTTCCCGCTGCCTTTATCGCCTTTCCCGCTGCCTTCCTGACTACTGAAGCCCCTTTTAATGCGTTTAATGATGGTTTTGTTTTTTCAGCATCCCCGAGGGCATTGTGTCAGTCAGGATACTGAAGTTCACCTTCTGGGTTTGGAAAGCAAGGGACTCACTGGGAATCTTTCTTCTCCAGCCCCTTCCACAGTGCAATGGGAAGGTGGAGAGAATTAGCTAGAAGCTGATCAGAACCTACTGTCATGGGCAGGAGGATGTGTAGGCATAGTTTTTACCCTCAGCAGAGTAAGTGCAATGTCCTGTGCCCAGTGTCCATGTGGCACCAGGGCTCACACCCTTTCAATATGTGTTTGGTTTTCCACCTCCTTTGAGGCCAAGGAACCTGTTGATGCTTTGTTGGTTTTAGCAGAGTTTGTGTGAATTGAGAATCCCCATGTGTCCATCTTGAAGCAACAGTACAGTGGCAGAAACACCAGATGGATCGTTGCAGAGGGACGTCTTGCTTACCAGCCTGAAGGTGGAGTCTGACTGTCTACCTGAGGTCTTAAATTCCTCATACCAGACATCGAGCTCTCAATTCATGGGACAAGCTTCCCGGTCCACTAGACAGCATCCAGCTGGAACACTGTTTGAGCTGTGTGGGGATGGCTCCTGCCTATGCAGTTCACACTGTCCTGCTCTCTTGCCAGTTTGTTTTCAACTACATATCTGAGCCGTTGTTTCTTGTGTACTCCGTACTGCACTCTTTACCTAAACCCTTGTCTATTTTTGGTTTATATGGCTTACCAGCTTTTTGATATTGTGATCTATTGTTGCAGTCTGCCTTTGGATTGTCCTTCAGCTATTAAACTCTGTTCTTGTCTCCTCGCTGCCCATTCCCTGGACATTACACATGCTGGAAGAATTTGTAATGTCATCTTTCTTGATGATGTAAACCAAATGCATAAACAAAACTACATCTCGTGAATTTTCGCAATAATATTCTATGTTTTCTATATGTACATTATGATATTTTTAAATAATCTGAAATAGTTCATATCAGTCATATCAGATTACAGTAAACAAATAGTCTTTACTAATAGTGATTTAACACTAACAATTATCACAAACAATTAGCACTAACAGTTCATTTGTAATTTGGGAACTGACAATCAATTGTTAATAACTTCTGCATCCATGTCCTTTAATATGGTATCATTCACTTATGATCAAAGCAAATACTGCAAGTATTGTACTCCACTGCAATTTATATTTAGTGAGTGGTATTCTTTGCATTAGCACCATTGATAAACTGTTAAACACAAGTATTTCGCACTGCAGGTTTCCTCTATGCAACATGTGCTAGCACAAACAAGGATTTGGTCACTGTCACAGCATATCTGTTATGGTCTAGATCCCAATCATACTAAATCTGACATGGTCCAGTGATTTATTATAAATTTTGGGTGCATGCGTCAGACGCATTAGCGTCATTTCTGCCTAAATGCTTAAGATATAGCTCAATTAACTATATCTTGTTTAGAATATGACCAAAAGTAACAAACAGGACAAAACCCCTTCACGGCGTCCTTGCCAGACCAGCTCGCTTCATCAGTCGACAGTTGCTTAGTGCAGATTAAACACTAATGAAGCAGTACGTGTAGGAATAGAGGTTTATGTAATGCGGCGTGGCTGCCTCAGTATGAAGTACACCAGTCTTCCATCCACCAAATCCAGATTAATTCTGTGTTTATAGAGAGACAGACAGGGGATGGGGGATTGGTTAAAACAGGAATAATAAAGGGAAGTTCCTTCTTTTTTTCTCTCTCTCGTATAGCGAAAACCGCCCCTGGGTTGAGATATATAATTCTTCATATCAAAGTGTAGTCTCGAGGCATTAAACTGTCTTGATTTTCCATTGATGGTGGCAAAGAGCCTCCGCTACATAATAAGGTGTTTGCAAAATAAATGGAGAAAACTCCGCATGGGGTGAGGCAGCTGGTGACTCCCATATCAGCTGTGAGGGGGCGTTCTCTTTACACGGCAACGATGACTTGTTTTGATGATCATGTTTTGATTACATAATCCTCGCTCAGAAAAGATAACAGTCTGGTGCAGTGATTTCGTAAAGAGCAATGCTTTCTGCAAAAGGTCAAATATCTGTCTGGAGATTTTTTTTGCTGGAATTAGTTAAAATGAGGACACATTTATTATTAACAGGAGTGGTTATAATTAACACTCGTAGACCTAAATATAAATACTGTACAGCTCAGAATGTCATTGTTAGAAATATCACATTATTTCATGAAAAACCTTACTTGGGCCTCAGATTAGCATATTAAATTTACGTCAATTATCTTACAAAAACTGCTTCCTTTTCCGCTGTCGGAGTTAAAAAACTAAAAAAACAGGATACAGAAAAAGACTTTATATAGAAAGGCTGTTTTTATTCAGGCAAATTGCGCCATCTAATGGTCATAATTCGATATCGACTCAGAATTACATCTGAACGTTTAGACTGTTGCTCACGCGGAACACCTGGGGGTGCAATGAGATTATAAAGCGTCTCAACCTTGACAGGCATCGTATTCCGGTTTGGCACCGATTAGTACACTCTCTTCTGGCTGTTTCTGAAATGAACATAAATGTAACTGTAGTCTGTTCTGTAGTAAAATTTGAATAAGTGCAGTTCCCCAGCGGAGATTTCAGGACCACGGACAACTCCATCATTCGCAAAATCAGTAGTGTGTGTGTGTGTGTGTGTCTGACAGACAGACAGAGGGCGAGAGAGGGAGCAAGAGAGAGAAAGAGACGGAGAGAATTTTTAGAAAGTATTTGGCAATTACAGCAGAAACAGTGTAGGTACATTAGTAGTAGCTGACGAATATCAGATGGGAACAGTCGACCCGCTAATTCCTGTCATCGCTCACAAACTGAACCGCTGCACCTACGGGCTAAACATACTCGCATTAACAAGACCGTACAGTCCACATGCATGGCCAACACGATAAATACATTCATTCATTCATTCATTCATCTAAACCGCTTAATCCCATTCAGGGCCGCATGGGGCCGTAGCACAGCGCATAAACAAGATACATTTTGCCAAAAAAAAAAGGAAAATATGCAACTGATTTATGCGTTTATCATTGTCTCATATGCTAGTTTGAGTTTTAAGTGAGTGTCATTTGAGTGTCATTTGTCATGCCATTAAAAAAAACGCTGATGCGCTAAGGGGAGGACTCATTTGCACTGCGTTAACAGGTCCTTGAGCGCCGAGCTTAACCTTCTAGCTTTTTCTTCAATTAGTTTTAAGGTCACGTACGCTGAAGTCAAAAAGTGTGTTTACTGTCCTGCAGGTATGATATTTATAAAACGTATTTAATCAATGCAGCTCTCTTGACTACAGTTATAGCTACAGAACATCCCAAGTCCTCCCCAAAAGGTTAAACCCATTACTTTTATAATAAGTGAAGCATGGAATAAGTTGGCTACCATAGGCAACTCACATCAGGAGCTGGTCTTTAGATGTCACATGACCTGATGCCAATTCAAGACTCATTTCTTGCCAGAGAGAGAGAGAGAGAGAGAGAGAGAGAGAGGATGGAATACATAGAAAGTTATATAATTACTATGAATGACAATCTGGCACAATGTCCTCTCTTATGCACTTATTTCCTTTAGGGCGTTTGTTTAGCAAACCTTTAAAATCACACGCGGAGCTTCTGTTTAGCACCAGTGACAGAGGGATTCTCATACAAACAATAAATATGATGCTCGCTCGCAATAGGAATGGATTTGAGCCCAACTTCGACTCATGCAGCAGCTGTTTCAGAAGTCAATGTATTCTCAGTGTCACAGTCATGGCACCAGATATGACATTACTTTGTACTTGCAGCTGACACTCCACATGGGATACTGCCTGTGTTCAGTGGGATGAGGAGAGCTACAAAGGATCTGGCAAATGGTTAAAGCTAGCTAATACACACCCTTCCCCTCCACACACACACACACACACACACACACACACACACACGTGTGCACACAAATGCACGGACACATGAGCAAGCACACCAAACAAACCCACACACATATTCTCTCTCATACACATAGACACATGCATGTGTGTGCACAGATGCACACACATACACACATATACACATGCAAGCACACAGAAACTAACACGTATACTTACACACTTGATCAAACAAAAAATACACAAGCCAGGAGATTAAAGAAGTGTGTGAAAAGCCAAGGGGGGAATTGATGTGCCATGGGGAATTAAACCTTTTCTCATTACTGCTATCAGAGGGAGCACATAGAAATGAAGCAAGTGAAAAATCAGAAAATATGATCAGTTTGTAGTTACACATTTATTGCATGGTTCTGAGTCTTTTATATTACTCCAGTGTTGCATACAATTCCTGAATATCTGCATACATATATCGGCATAGTTACATACAATTCCTGCAGTGTTCTTGACAACAAATAAATCGGGCGATATTCACAATTCCAAAAAAACAAAACTAATCACTCCATTATTGCATAAATAACAAAACATATGATTCTTTCTTGTCATTGTGCTATATACACAATGAAATTAAGGTGCACTTCCAGGCAGAGCTCTAATGACAAAACACTACAGAATAAACAAACAAACAAACAAACCCACAGTGTGGGAGTGTGTCTACATGTAGACCCTGTGTGTTCAGATTTTACAGTAAATATTACACATATAATAACAGAACCAGTATTACAGAATAAAAGTTGCACAGCTATTTCACAGGATGTGTTGCACAGATATTGCACAAGGGTAACTATCTTAAAATGAATATTGCACAGAGATAGTTAGTGCACAGTATCTGTGTTCACTGTGTGGGTAATTCCTTTAGTGTAAAGCTTAGTACGGTGAGTAGAGTTATTGCACAGCATCTGTGTTCACTCTAAGCACAGTGAGTATAGTTCAGTATATAGAGTGGATAGAGTTCAGTGTATAGAGCTCATGTGAATTCTTTCAGTGCCAAGCTGAGTATGGTGACAGCCTTGGGAAAGAAACTGTTCACTACTCATACAGCGATCGCTTTGATAAACTTATAATATCCCTATATCTCACAGTAAATATACATACATGTTTATATATATATATATACAGATGTTGAACACACAGTACAGTGGCCTGTTTAACCATGTCTTATTTATCACATCTTGTGTTCAATCTTGCAATAGATCTGGATAAAAGCACTTGGAATGTCTCATCCATTGCTGGCAGGCTTCTGCAGATATGTCATGGAGTTCTGCAGTCGTTGCATCAGGGAGGGACATGGTGGTCATACACCTTCCATCTCCATAAGGAAACGAATTCCTCTATGGGCTTCAGGAATGGACAGTAAGGAAGAAGGAAAAGAACAGTCATGCTTTTATGGACTGCAAGCCACTATCTGCCCCAGAGCTGTGGAAGGCCACATTGTGCCAAACAGTTACGTTTACAGAGACCTTCTGTCTCGCCTGACCTCTGTCTTCTGTTTCAGTACGTCTTTCACGGAGGTCAGCCATGAACATGTTTATACAGAATAACAGACGTGTTGTACTGCATGGTTCAAAGTTTAGTGCAGTGTCAGTCTATCGATGGCTACTGAAGCAAAATTCGTGATGTTGGGATCCGTGTGACTAGGAACATTCTCTGCTGCTCTTTTACCCAATCACGTCCTTGCTGGCATGTTCTGGCCAGGTTGAACCGGCCTCATCAACAAAAATGAATACGTGAGGTGTCTGTCCACATTCTAGCTCTACGATTCTCTGTGACACAGACAACATACATATCAGATGTAATGCATTAGTCATGTGACTACATTAAAAGACCTTTATGTGTTTCTAACCTGGACTTACAAGCACCTGAGATCTCTGATATGATCCAAGTTCTCCGTAAAAGGGGAAAACTGATTCATGCTCACCTGAAGTTATTCAAGACTAGCAATAGTTCTCAAGGTTACAGGTTATACATGTGTAAATGTCACAGTGTCTGCTGACACTCCTGAATCAAACCCAAATCAAAAATGGCCGTCTTTTGTTCAGCATTAAAAATTCCACCCCTTCCTTCTCACAGTGGGAGGCATTGGTTGAATCCTGAAACAAAAATAAAAAAATTAATCGGTTCTAGAAACGTACTGCAGTTCAACGAATTATTGAATGTACATATTATTGGTTTGCTGGAAATTTCTCACAATAGAGGCAACTGTATCATCCACCAGATTTGGCTGCACTCTCACAAACCAGTCTCTCTCACAGAGAGAGACCATGACTTCTGACATGATCACAAACCAGTCTCTCTAACAGAGAGAGACCATGACTTCTGACATGATCACAAACCAGTCTCTCTCACAGAGAGAGACCATGACTTCTGACATGATCA
>JAOXYF010000005.1:2622288-2650017 GCA_028565775.1 Sternarchorhynchus goeldii
CCCCCCCCCCCCCCCCCCCCCCCCAAGTGTCACATGAGTTTAATGTGATCTGTGTCCTATGAGGCATGTCAATCTTCATGTTGTCTTTCACATCTATCACATCAGACAGTGAGAGGGAGGGAGGGAGATAGGGAAGGAGATAGAGGGCAGAGAGAGAGAGAGAGACCTGTGTGTGGAGCACCACAGGGTCCAGAGCAGGGGCTGGTCTGCGCTAGACGGACTCCAGCTGTCAGGGTCTCATGGGGTTTTTCTTGCTGCTGGGTCAAGGGCTGCTCCTGAAGACTGGCCTCCTGCTCCCCAGTGTGTGTGGAAGAATGATACCCTCCATGGAAAGAGGAATACTTCTCCCATATGAATAGAGAAGTACTCCTCCCATATTAAGAGAGGAGTACTCCTTCCATATAGACAGAGGAATACTGGTCCTGTTCATCAACTCGCTCTTCAAGCTAATTTTGTATCATTCAGTCCTGCCTCTCTTGCTTGTTATTTTCCTCTCTCTCTCTCTCTCTCTCTCTCTCTCTCTCTCTCTCTCTCTCTATTTCTCTCTCTCTCGGTCTACCCCTCTCTTGCTGCTGATGGTCTGAAAATGGAAAGATGTCCATGAGCACCCATGCACACACCGTGGGACTCGTGTAATTGCCCTGACAAGGCTGTGGGAAATTGCAACATGTCAAGCATTGATGGTACACACAGTGACATTTGCTCTATTGCTGACCAGAGCTATAAGACATGTTGGGCCACCCAGCACGATTGCCCGACGGTTCTGAGAATACTGACCTCATCCGCACCGCTCATGGGTACACAGTTGGCTAATGACTAGATGCCTTTCGTTTCCCTGTTTAGAAATCGTGCAGGTTTGCTGCGCGGCTACCACTGAAATCTCTCCTTCTTCAAAGCCCGCTAGAGTGTCGGCTGTGGTTATCAGTAAGTTTTATCAGAAGGTAAATTGTCAGTGAACAGTTTGACTTCTCGTATGCTACAGTCGGCCAACGAACCATCGCCAATTACTGTGTGAAAGCAACACAGTGTGCCTGCAGTACAAGCGAAAGTAGCTTCCATGATGGGAAAATGATCTTCACAAAAAATAAAATCAGACAAAACAAAACAACGATTTTTTTGAGCTGTAACTTCACCAGTCATTTGTGAGAAACCTATTTGGCCCTGTAACTATTAATGGCCGCAGCCATGTTTGGTCAGTGCAGTAGAATAACGTCTGAAAGTTTTATTATATTTCCATTTATCTGGTGGATGTAAAGAATAGAGTAAGTCAGTCTGAGCGGCTGCATGCCCTGCCTTGGGCAAGGCAAAGGTTAAATTCCTGCTGAATACTTCAGTGGGTACTGTGTTTATTTTGTAATGCAGCTGCAGAAGTGAGGTGTTTTTTCAGAAGCGCTTCCTGTGTGTTTTTTATAGTGGCATTTTATGCCGACATTCAGCAAAGAAAAACCCAACATCAAAGATACGGCAGCACATAAACAGCGTGGGAACCGTGGGAACGTAATACGGCTCTCTGGCGCATGGACACCGCTGTGGTTGAAGCGGAGCCCCAAGACACAGGCGGGGCTTCGGAGAAGCGGCTGCCTGGAGCTCAGTGACACGCCGCTGTCTTTCCAGAGTCCGGGTTGGATGACACGGCACGGGATCCGCGATCGGGCGAATGGAGTGGGGGGCAAAGTGCAGCAGAGGATTATGGGATGCTTCTCATGCCGCTTTGGATTACGGTGACTGATGTTTGCATTCAAATCCTCAGTCACTGACGTCTGCATTGCTACGTCCCGCCCCTGTTCGGAAGAGCGACGGGAACGAGGGCTGCCGCTTGTGTATCGGTCGGGCATTTCTGAAGGGCACCTCTTTTGAGTTGCGGTCTTTGTCGATGATGCACTGTTGTGGTCCACAGGAGTCAAAAAGACACTGGATAGTGAGTGTGAAGGCACCTGACAGGCCCTCGCAGAGAAGCCCATAAACCTAATTCACCATGACGCCCGACGCAACGTCCTGCAAGGCCTGGAGCTGCGGGGCGCTCAGCGGGACGATTTATCATGGTCGACGCGAGGCTGTTTGCAAGTGCTGTGACCTAATTGTGTCCCCGTGCCCCAGAGACAACACTGAGAACACAAGGGCCACAAATAGAACTGCAGAAATAATGGAGATTTCCAAAGCCGCCCCTCCACCAAAACTGTTTGTGCGGACTCTGGTTGTTTTGATATAATGAAGCGATAACTTTAAAGAGAGAGATTTTTTTTAAATAAACAAACTTGAGCACAAAAACATTACCATCATACTTTAAACAGGAATGAGTACTTCATTCATGTTGTTTCGTTCTTGTAGGTAAGGAACTGCAGAAATCATGTTTATCTGTTCTTTTCAGGCCCAGCCATTCCTGTGGGTGTGGATGTGCAGGTGGAGAGCCTGGATACCATCTCTGAGGTGGATATGGTAATAGAATCTGTTCCCTCATCTGTTCACTTCTGCTATCAGATTGACACTAGCCAGTAGTTTCAGAACATTTCAGAACACTCAAATAGCTTTTTATTTTAAAGCTTTTAAACTTTAGGTCAGCCCCAGGTGGTATGATGATTTAATGTTGGCCCCTGACTTGTGTGGGAGAACGTTACAAAGAACGTGGCCATGTGCTGGCCCCTGAGGGCTTTTTTTTTAGTAAAGGAGAACACCGTGTTAATAAGGAGGCCCATATTAAATAGCTGAAGCCTGGATATAAACCACAAACCACTTAGTTAGATTACAGTTGAGCACACTTAGACCACAGAGCCACAGGTGGTGGAGTTTGTCCACTCAGAAGTGACACCAACGTGTAATAACCCCCAGCAACACTGCTGGGCCTGACACACTTGTGTTGTGCACACCCACAAGCCCACCACTAGAACGACAGTGTTGATGATATGCTGAGAAAGTCCTGCCACCAGAGTGATACCCAGATCCTTTGGTGAGAAACTGACCAATAGGGTAGAGGATGGCTGACAGGAGACGGGTTGTGATTTGTGATTGGTCGATTTTAAAATGTTTGAGGTGTACATATGGGCAGTGAGGGCAGGTGCATGGCATGTGGTGTAACAGCTTGTGCTCTCACCCCAGGACTTCACCATGACCCTGTACCTGAGGCACTACTGGAAGGACGAACGGCTCTCCTTCCCCAGCAGCACCAACCAGAGCATGACCTTCGACGGCCGCCTGGTGAAGAAGATCTGGGTTCCTGACATGTTCTTCGTCCACTCCAAACGATCCTTCATCCACGACACCACCACCGACAACGTGATGCTGCGGGTTTACCCTGATGGCAAAGTTCTGTACAGCGTCAGGTGAGCTGGACTCCACACCTCCCCCTGCTGGTGCTGGGCCGGTGAGCGGATGCTAGCTCTGTGCTGAGCTCAAGTATGACGCTTATGCTAATTTTCAAACATTGTCAAGTTGTCTGATGATCTGTTGCATAAGGAAAGGTGGCACAGAGTAAATGTTATGGTGGAAGTGATGGAGGTCTTTCCAAACTCGGTTAGCAGAAACAAGACTTAAAATTGCTACAAAAAAAAGGCTAAAAACAGGAAAACACAGTCACCTGACTCTTTCTTTCAAGCAAATAAAACATTTAAACCACTCAGGACTTCAGTTTGACAGCTGGTTCATGACTTGCCTGGAGAAATCTTCTGTGCAACATTTGGTGTTGGTCAGAATAATGTTTCTAGAAACAAATGAGAAACATGCATTTTCAAGCCTAGCTTTCTTTTGTTGTGAATTCTGGCATTGTTTGGTGGCGTGTGTGTCCCAAACCCTTTTGAAAGTGTGTCAGTAATTATTAGAGTGCTGAAATCAGAGACCATAATCCTCATTCACTGTCTCTACAGAAACAAGGCTTGTTCCAGTGCTTGTAATGGGTTCACCATTAGCTTGCCAGTGGATTCAGTGCTCCCCCTTGTGGTGATGTTATACACTGCTAACAAAACGAACAAAATAATAAGCAAACAAAATCACAATTTCTTTGGCATGACACGATCTACCAGGCAAAAAATGTGACATGTAAAATGTTTGCCACTTTTTTTACACAGAGAATATGAAATTGTACAGGTGGTTAACATTTGCCACAGCAAGCAAACACACTGCCCTACTCAAATAAACATGTCCGTCTACAATCACTGCTTTACTTTGTATCTGTAAATACTGCAGAGCAATTCGCCACTGCAAAACACCCACCCTGCCCATCCCACTTGAAGCATCCAATAAGAGCAGGACTCATTAATAATTAGGAGTGCCGAGCTGATTAATAATGACTCACTAGTGACAAACGCCAATCACTCATGCACACATTAGCATTAGAGTTGTGCACCATCACTGTGTGGCAGTGCTCTGTTGTGAATGCATAGATCAGATGGTACTTTCAGGAGTAAAACATTATTTTTTATAATACCTGCAAGCAGAAAGTCATTTTGAAGCACTTCCCCATTCACACTTTAGCTGTCGTTGGATTACATGGAACAAATCTTTAAAACCCATGAGCAGTGCTGGTGGTGTAATAAATGTATTGAGTATAATTGTTACAGTAGTAGATAAAAAGCTTTTTAAAGTATATTGTGATATGTTTAAGAATACGTTATTTAACACCAACACGTAATCTCATTTGTGTTTGTCCATTGTGTGTGGCTCATGGGAAAATAGGAGACTGCCTCCCCCTGCCTGGTGCATCTACATCAATATACACATCTACTTTGCTTCTTTTCTGTCTCGCTTCTTCTCACCTCTTTTAACTGGCCCACTAGTTGCCATTACATAAATAAAAATAATGCTAAGTGAAATTTAATAAGTTAAATATGTTAATAAATAAAAAGTGTAGAAGTAAATAGATACCAATCAAACAAAAAACAACACAGATGCTGCTATGTGCTTTGAGTACATAGTGTACTTATACGTGCTATATACTTATTCTTATTTGTATGTGTGTGTGTGTGTGTGTGTGTGTGTGTGTGTGTGTGTGTGTGTGTGTGTATTCTTAGGGTCACCGTGACAGCTATGTGTAACATGGACCTTAGCCACTTCCCTCTTGATACTCAGACGTGCTCACTGGAGATCGAGAGCTGTGAGTCACAGATTAAATCCTCACACCCTGACGATGTTAGCTGACCAGTTATTCCATCCGTTATCACATCAGTCGTCAGAAGCAACCTGCTAGTCGACTAATTGGTCTAACTTGGGCATCAACTTTATCAACGTTAAAAAAACAGAGCTGTCAGTTCTTCCAAAGTGTCAGGCTCTTCCATTCCACAGACGCCTACACTGACGATGACCTGATGTTATACTGGAAAAAAGGGAACGACTCGCTGAAGACGGACGATAAGATCTCGCTCTCACAGTTCCTAATTCAGGAGTTTCACACCACAACCAAGCTGGCCTTTTACAGCAGTACAGGTGGGATGTCCTGCATCTGTATATGTCGACTGATGCAATGCTGCATCATTAAGAAGTTCCTGAAGAGATGAAGTGTGGTGCAACTCTATGGCGTAAGGTTTCTCCAGTTAACCACGTCTGCTCTGAAGCATTGCTTTGGTGGACTACAATGGCCTTAAAAGGTTTCTCCAACAAATGCTGATCTCAACAGCAACTGTCAGATAGAGTTTGAATTAGGTGTTATAGTACAGCAACAAAGATTGGCATTAACCAGCCCAAACAGATTAGTATTAACCAGATTGTGCAGGATAATTGGAGCCTTAAACGACCAAGGCATTACTGATGACTCCACCAGAGCACCACCAGGTCATTTTATAGCTACTCCATGAGATCAGTAAAAATCATTAATATAGAAAATGAAATTGTGTATTTGGACAAAAATTGTGTAATTTGTAGTCTTTCTAAACTGGAATCATAATGTAATTATGTTCACCCTTTACCAGTATGTACCAACAAGAAAATATAGCCTTTTTCAAGGTGAGACTTTAGTGTTTTTTAAATAATATTCAACGATTTGGTAGAAATGGACATGCTCCAGACGTTTACAGATATGTTGTGTGCTCATTGGCTGGTTGCGCCAGACGTTTACAGATATGTTGTGTGCTCATTGGCTGGTTGCTCCAGATGTTTACAGATATGTTGTGTGCTCATTGGCTTGTTTGCGGCAGACGTTTACAGATATGTTGTGTGCTCATTGGCTGGTTGCTCCAGACGTTTACAGATATGTTGTGTGCTCATTGGCTGGTTGCTCCAGACGTTTACAGACATGTTGTGTGCTCATTGGCTGGTTGCTCTCCTCCAGGCTGGTACAACCGTCTCTACATCAACTTCACCCTGCGGCGACACATCTTCTTCTTCCTGCTGCAGACTTACTTTCCCGCCACGCTCATGGTCATGCTGTCCTGGGTGTCCTTCTGGATCGACCGCCGCGCCGTCCCCGCCAGGGTGCCTCTCGGTGAGTCACGTGCGTTCCTTTCGAAAATTGACAAGTTGACATCTGTTCACCCTGAGCTGCCGTTATTCCACTTTTGGTGCTGGAGGAGCTGTGGACTGCTGGGCCTGTGGAGCTTTTCATGCTGGTGTCACTGTGCCATTCTGGCTTTCTGTGAAGCTTCATCTGTCGTGAGACAAAGCTGCACTTTCACACCCACCTCATTACCTGAAGACTTTCTCTTGATGTTTCAGTAATGGCTGGATGGGAGCAGTTAGCATGCTTCTGTGCACTCCAGGATTCAGATCCCCTGAGAGCCGTTCACACATGCCGCATTAACCTGCTTTCCCCTTTCTACAGCCTCCACTCAGCTGTGCATGTGTAAGACTCACAGGACTGCACAGGCTTTATATATCACTAAAATATATATACACACTCTTGGGTAAAAGAAATGAACCAAACCCATAATTGCATAACATTACGTCTCAAGAGCAAATAATTGGAATATTTTGAACACCACTACATGCGTTAGTTTGAATTTTCAATCTTGTCATGATTTTATGCACAAGAGGACTAAGTGAATTTCCATTTCCAGCTTTTCTCCACCAAAAAAAATAAATGTGTGTATGTGTGTGTGTGTGTGTGTGTGTGTGTGTAAACATTCCCTGCTCTGTCTTTTTTCCTCCAAACTCGGCTCCTCTATCAGAGTCCTGGGAGCTTTAGGGTCCTGGGAAGTATCTTAGCTGTTCCCAGGACTGCACTCTTCTGGACAGAGATCTCAGATGTCATTCTGGGGGTCTGCTGGAGCCACTCCCCCAGTTTGCTGGTCACAGGCCCTAGTGCTCCACCTACTACAGGAACCACTGTTGGCTTCATCTTCCACATCTTTTCTAGCTCCTCTTTCAGCTCTTGGTATTTCTCGAGCTTCTCATGTTCCTTATCTCTGATGTTGGCTAGCTGATTATGCCAGTGGAGTATCTGATGACTCGTAGTGCATAGGTGTTGATAGCCTGGATCTTGTTCTTCCCATTCAGCTGACCTCTCAGGACTTTCCTTGTAGCCTCTTCATGATTCCCATTTGCCTGTGGGATTCCAAGGTACTTGTAGCTGCCCTCAACATCTGTTATGTTACCTTCCGGTAGTACGATCCTCTCTGTTCTAACTACCTTCCATCTCTTAGTAATAATCTGTCCACACTTATCCAGTCTGAATGACATTTTGATGTCACTGCTGTATATCCTGGTGAGGTGGATTACTGAGTCAATGTTTCATTCATTCCTGGCATACAGCTTCATTGTCATCCATGTAGAGGAGGTGGCTGATGGTTGCTCCATTCTGTAGTTGGTATCCATAGTCACTCTTGGAGATGATTTCACTGAGGGGGTTCAGGCCTGTGCAGAACAGCAGTGGAGACAGGCATCTCCTTGTTAAATCCTGCACCTGTGCTATAGTTCTGAAGTTGGTTTCTTGGGTTTGTCTTTCACAGCCCCATTGAGTTCTTGATGAATGTTCGTAGAGTCCTTTTGATTACACAGCTTCAGGCATTCCAGGATCCATGAATCATTGGCTTTATTTTATATATATGAATCAAAGCATTTTTCAGTTTTATACTTCAGTGTTTAACTGACCATCATCCACAATGGTGGTCTTCCCAGCTTGTCTCCTCACAAGTCTGTTCTTAAATGTGTCACACCTAATGTTTTAATTATGTATATATCTGTGTAATTATTTAGCCTCGTAATGTCCTACTTTAATGGCAGTAATGCCTGTTTGGTACTCATGTTGAGAGACAATAGTTACACTCTAGATGATGGTAGATGATGTAGAATAAACCGTAGACATGTGGTCGGTTCCCTTGTGCACAAACCAATAGAGGCATGAGCTTATCTCTGATGTACCTATCTAGGTTCTTTTCTACTGTCGAACCTTGGTGACTCCGCCTCCTCCACAGGCATCACCACGGTGCTCACCATGTCAACCATCATCACCGGGGTGAACGCCTCCATGCCGCGCGTGTCCTACATCAAGGCCGTGGACATCTACCTGTGGGTCAGCTTCGTCTTCGTCTTCCTCTCCGTCCTCGAGTACGCGGCTGTCAACTACCTGTCCACCCTGCAGGAGCGCAAGGAGAGGGAGCTCAGAGAACAGGTGAGGCAAAGCCCCCAGCCCCAGGCTTGAGGGCCAACTCCAGCCTCTGGCCCCGGGGCCCAGGCCCCAGCTGACTCCTGTCACAGCTACATCATATTGCTTTAGTTGTGTGAAAAACCCATCTCCTCTGCTGGTACTAAAGCTGGTCATATATCACAAAGCTGTTGGAATAACTTGGACTTCTTAGATCTTCTGTCTTATATATATATATATATATATATATATGCAAGGTCTAAAACCTACACTGGGACTGATTTTGGAGCAGGTTGCAAAAGCAGAGATGTACTTCATTCAGTAGATGCGTAAATATGGATAAATTTCTGAATACATTCAAGATACTTAGATGCTCAAGAAGTATTGAGTAGTAAATCTAAGTTGCTTTGGATAAAAGTGACAGCTAAGTGTTAAAGGCCCTTGTTCAGGACTGTACATCAGCAGCAACTTGGCCATGGTGGCGCTTGAACTGACAACTTTTGATTACCACTTGAGGATCTTAATCACTGAGCTACCACTGCAAGCTTAAAAGGTTTTTAATTGAAATTTTAAATGTTATTTAAACATGCATTACGTGCCCCACCTAGCCTAGCAACTTTAGCCAACCCCCATGACCATATCTGTGTGTGTGTGTGTGTGTGTGTGTGTACAGCTGCCGTGTACGTGTGGGATGCCCCACCCGGGCCAGGCGATGATGACCAGTACCTACAGCGAGATGGACGCCATGACGACAGGCCACTACGGCACGCCGGAGTCCAATGGGGAGAAGCGCGAGCGCATCCTGGTGCAGCTGGCGATGGACAGCGAGCGGAGCGCCCGCGGCAACACTGGTGCCCACAGCAACGCCAGCTCCCGCAGTTACCGCAGCGTCTGGATCGACACGCACGCCATAGATAAGTACTCGCGCGTCATCTTCCCGGTCGCGTACGTGCTCTTCAACGTCATATACTGGTCGATCTACTCCTAACAGCTGCCGCTGCTACTGGGGGTGGTGGCCAAGGATGTTGAGGAACCTACAGAGGGCTTGGCTTCCATTATGCTCTGAGGCAGGACGGTAGAGTGTTTGCCAGGGTCGGGCCCTGATCCGACCAACCCAGGCTCTGACAACATCACAGGGAGCCCAGAGACCTCCTGTGCAATTTTACTCTGTCAGGTTAACAAAGAGAAAATAGGTGTAGGCTCGCCTAAGTTACACATTAGTCACACTGGAATGCAGTAGGAGATCACTTTTAAGGTGTTTGTGCTTAGCTATTCTCCTTTATGTTTTAAGCAATTGTTGTAAATCTGTACATTTTCATTGTGACTTCCAATGACGTCTGTGCGAAGAATTCTATGTAGAGGTAATAGAAATGTACATAGAATTGTGAAGTAACTGGAGGAGTTCAGCCTGTGCATGGGAGAGCTGTATCGTGAGTCCAGTGTATACGTGTTCTTGCTGTGATAGAGGTGTGCTGTTTAGTCTGCATGTGGTGCTGCCCTGTCGACAGAAATAGCAAAGCATGAAAAAAGATCTCATCTGCTATGGAAAAGTGGAAAAATAGATGTTTCAATACTTTGAAAAAAATAGATGTTGTTACATTGGATGTGATGCAAAGATAAACTCTGGAGTAAAAGCTTAAGACAAGTTATCAGTGCAATCAGAAATGTTTTAATGGAAAAAAAGAAGCCTAAAACTTAACGTTTTTGTTTTTTTGGTCACTCATGAAGTGGGAATCCACTTGTTTTTCTTTTTAAAAATCTGTTATTGAGTCTGGACACATTAATTGCCAGATAATAAAAAGCTGTATCAAATATACATTCACCAGCCACTTTATTAGAAACACCTACATTGTACTATGTGTTGTTATTAGTTACACAGTAAAGGTATAAAATCACTGCCTCTTGCCATAATGCAATTTATCATTCTGGTTCCTGACCTCTAGACCACTGTTGTGCAGATATTACTTGGGTGTTGGACCAACATTGACTGACATGGTAGTGCGAACTGAGGTTTGAATGTATCGGACACAGCAGTGTTAGCTACTGATTAGTAAGTATCTTAGTGATTAGTAAGATACTGTGAAAACCCTTCTTTATTATTGTCCCTGCATGCATATGCCTTCATTAAACACGCTGTGAGTGCATATAAACATCTAGGTGTAACAGAATGAAAACTTTATTGGAAAAGGTCATCAGTTCTCTGAAACCACAAAACAGATTTTATACAGTAAAACAACCAGTGCATTTGGTTTATGCTCTGACTCGCATGATTTTACCTCGTTAACTGCAATAAATTGTTACAAATTCATTCTTTGCTCATTCTGCACTATAATAATTGTTGTTTATTTATGTGTATAAAAACTTGCTGGCTCTAACTGTTGAATGTTTATTTCTCCTCCTGTTCATCACATGTAAAACTATCCCGTTGTGTTTAGAAAGGTTTCACTGCAGGGACAGAGTGACCTGCTTAGGGCAGGATAACAGAAAAGAATCCCAGTGCTCCTAAATGCTGCACCTGAGGACTCTAAACGCGGCTGAGCATGGAGGCCCCATGGTTACAGTCCACCTGGTCCAACCGTGCCTCGATGCTGGGGTCTGGGGCCTGCCTCCGCGCCGCACGTGGCCCCTCCGAACTCCTGCCGGACGCTCGCCATGACCCCCAGGCCGAAGAGCACATCCACAGCGGTCATGGCCAGGGCTTTAGCAGCGCGCAGGGTGAAGAACTGAGCTTCTACTGCCCCTGAGACCACCACAGCACAGACAGCTTTATACACCAGGAACAATATATGAGAGTGAAAGGATTTTATTTTAGAAACAAAGTGCCTAAGAGTGAAAGGCTTCAGTTAATGCATTACTGTTGTAACCTGTGAGCCACAATATCAACTTCAAGTTCTGATCTTGACCATAGATTGTTGTACGGTAAAGGGTTTTTAAAAAATTTATTATTCATATATAATGACTCTGGACCAAGGCCACATTATAATCTAAATTAGAACATTTTTCAGATCTTAACTGCTTCGTTTAAATTTGTATTAATTGTCTTCTGACATTTTAATTATCCGTACTCTCCTGTCAAGAGCGCTGGGACACATTTTTGTGTCATGTATTAACAATATTATGCTGGCAGGGGGCGCTGTTTCCTACACTTTTCAGACTCACCCGAAGCAATTGTATATTCTTCAGTATGATTCAGTGCATCAGTTCCGATATAGAAATAAGGGTGAATCCCTGGGACAGCAAAGGTAACGTTGCCAAAATCTGTAGAGCCTAACATTACAGAGAAATTAAACGTCGTTTTGTCTTGGAGAAATATCTCAGTCAAAAGAGAATCAGGTTACCATTTACTTGACTTACTTGACAAAATTACAGTTTTTCTTTTTGAGTAAGTTGCCTTATTTTCTTACCGGACGAGTCTTCTGTGACGAACTTCATACCAAGAACCTTTCCATTCTCTTCATATAGGTCTTCCAGAATCCGGTTCCTCAGTATTTCATGAAACTCATTCTTTGCAAACTGGATCTCCACCTTTAAGAAACATGTTCCACACTAGCAACATTATTTCAAGGTGCAGGCTAGTAAGTTACTCCTTAATAATTGAAATGCCGTGTCCAAATCTGACCGTTTGTCTGTGTTAGTTGATGTTATAGTAGCAGTTCTGCATTTAGTAGCTACCATTAAGGGATCACAGTGACAGGTGGTCTTTGCTTTTCATGCCCTCTGAACACTTGTTTAACAACAATAAACAATAACGACGAAACTATCCACGTTAGGGAACCCACACACCGGTGTCATAAAACACGAGATCTTTGCCAAACACTGGATATGGAATAGTATTTTGTTCACGTGGTCAAGTAAGATGGCATTGAGTACACTGCACTAACAGACCCACTGATCTATAAATTAGAACTAGTTCTTTATTATAGATCGGTGAACCGACCTCACAGCCTGTTGCCATGGCAGCAGCTCGGAAGCAGGCTTCGGCTTTTCCTCTGATGGTAGCCAAGTCTCGGTGGGTGGGGGTGCGTAAATAATACTCCAGCTCGGTGAAGTCAGGTATGATGTTGGGTTTCACACCCCCGTGCTTTATGACACCTAAAGAAGACACGAACGTATAGAAATGTATGTCTGCAACGTCTGATCGAGCTGTCTAAATAGCATTTAGGCTAACATTTTTATCAACGCGAAAATGCTAATAAATAGCGTAGCCTCTCTGTCTCAATCAAGCCACGTGTGTTTTTCCAACAAAAAATGAAATCACTTATGTATATTTTACACAATCTCGAATAGCTTTAAGTGTGAATGTGATCTCTGTTTTCACATATCAGGTAACGTGTACAGAAGACGAAATGACATGGCTAATGACAATGTGTTCTGGTAAGGGACCTGGCTAAGGGTTCATGCCTTCCTCAGACGAGGAACTAGTTCAACCAGGTTAACACACACACACGCATGCGCGCACTCACGCCCCCTCTCCGGCTAGCAGGAAAAAAAGCCCTGAATTGTGAAATCTTTTATTTAAGCCATCTGTTCATCTCTCAACGTGGTCAGTTTATGAAGGTGTGTGTATTGCTGTTATATTTCACTTTCGATACTTGAGGTCTAAACGAATCACTGACAGACAAAATTATAACTGTTATAACAGCCTGGTCACTTTGATACAGGCTTCATTATAATTAAATTATAATTATAACAGCCTGGTCACTTTGATACAGGCTTCATTCATCTAAATGGTCATCTATGTGATTAACTAGAAAACGAGTTAACTAGAAAACTCCGAAATATGTCGGCCTAAGTGATTACATCACGGAGTTCCTGAATGAATACGTTCTGAATCGCTAACTTTATGCGGTAGTTTTTAAAACTTTTTATGTCTAATTTCATAATCCATAAAGTATTTCCTATGAAGGTTGCTTGCAGCGCTATAGTTTCTACGTATGGAGATCATTATTAACATAATTATCAGTTTGATTAGCAGGTTTACCCCCCACTGCCGTTGCTCACCGTGCATCCTCCAGTCCGGCCGGAGCTGCTGGCGCAGCACCGAGAGGTTGCTGTAAGCCATCACTGCTGCGTCGAGCGCGTTCACGCCCTCCCAAGGATACGCGGCCGCGTGAGATGCACGTCCGTGATATTTCACCACGACGCTGCAGAGTGATGCGCGACATCAGTTACCACGTTGGAAAAGCCGAGATGCACCAGTTCTGTACAAACGCGCCTACTTCTGAACGCGACGTATTTAAATGTAGCTGTTTTTTATGCTCTCATAGCACTGCTCTCCGAAAATACTGACTTTGGCACCAGACCCCCTTCATCTGTTCTAACTGTAACTACTGCGTGCCAGTAAGGGGAGCCTTTCCAGCGGCACCTCTGCCGTGCTAATGCCTGCGTATGGCTGCTTGCCCTGTAATCTATTCTGGTCGCAGGCCACACATTGCAGCACTGAGATAAAATTGGCATGCGGGCCGAAAGTGGAAATTCCCTCGCAGTACTGGGTCACAACTTATCTCAGAAAAACAAACAAGGCGTTAGTTTACGATGCTTGTGAGGCAAAGGGAATATTAGTTTTAAAAGATTTTAAACAAGCCCACAATATTAAAACTAACCCACGACGCTAAAAATAACTCAGTTGCTGTAATAATAACATTTCTACACATAAACCTATATAAAATATAAACTAATAGTTTAAACTGGGGGTAGCAATGGGAGCGTGTAGTCCACCGTACTCATGTTCGGCCACGGTTGGGAGATAAGTGGCGTCCTCTTGAGAGGGGTGCGCCATTAAAACGACATCCAGGCCCTCGAACGCTCCTTCCTGCAACATGTCAATCTTTCCGCCTCCATCCTCTTCGGCTGGGGTCCCAAGAACCTGAAGGTTCAACCATCACTGTACACTCGGAATATAATCACACGCCACCCAGTTAAATATGTATAGCAGTGCTATAAAGAAATTTATTAATATTAATACGGTGCAGTATATGTGTGCATTAACAGTATTACGCGTTGTTCCACAAAAGCGTACCTTGACGTGCACGGGGCATTCCGGAAGGCTTTCCACGGCGGCCCTGAGACCGAATGCCGCAGCAACGCCAACCTCCGCTATCAGGTTGTGGCCACACGCGTGTCCTATTCCGGGAAGAGCGTCGTACTCGCACAAGAACCCGACGTTTACCGCGGTGTCGCCATCTTTGCTACGTGTCTCCCATGACGCGCGAAAGGCCGTTTCTAGTTTAAATCGTGGCTCGACGGTCCATCCAGACTCTTCTTTAAAAAAACACACCAGTGTGTCGTGAGCCTGCTTTTCTTCATACGCTAGCTCTGGACAATGCCATATATCTGATCCTAACCGATGGAGTTTGTCTTTCGTTTGGTCAATGGATATGCAAACTTGCTTCTTCAGTTCTTGGACTATCCCAGACATTTTTGCGAAAAAGTGCTGCTACGCTTAAAACGAACAAGTTCAAATAAAACCACACGAGGACAAAAGTTCAGTCTACAGTTCTCCAGGATGCTCGATTTTATAGGGTAATAAATCTATTAAAACGCACAGGCAAGCTCTAACAAGCTTGACTTCAGCACATGTCCCAAGGGGCTCACTGCCATCAGTAATGCGAGGTGTTGCTACAAGCACGGCACAGTGGCCGGGGAAGTCTGATAGACTGCATGCCACGTTTCTGTCATCGAAAATAAATTTAAAGCAGCTCGAGAACACAATCACCTCGCTCCTTTTTACTGCCATGCAACAAAGGGGGAAAAGATATAAATAGAAGTTGCAATAATGTATTTTTAACAGAAGTAGGACCCGATTTAAAGCACTGCGCAGCCGGGGAGTCCCGTTTGCTCACGTTAAAATACAGTAGGTCAGGAGAGACAAAATACAGCCTCTGCTTCCCTGTACCTGATTAAATTAATTACCAAGCCCTTCATGCACTGAGACAGCACCGCCATAGATAAAGAGAACCCTTTTAGACCCCCAGATGGTCGCGGCGATATGCTGGCCAAGACGGCGTAAACCGGAGCAGGGCGAAATATTACGCAACAGCGTGCCAGGGCACTGGCAGTGCTTGTGTGTTGTGTAAGCTCATATCCATCAGACTCCTCTCCAAGACAGCATTCTGCGGAAGAGCAAAAGCACCAAGGACTTTGGTAACTAATGCGAACGGAGCGAAGTTCAATGATGCAAAATAAAAATAAATGTAAAAGTGTCTAATATAATAAAATGGTGCTTCCTAGTCAAAAGCAGCCGTTTATCTTATCTTACCAGAGCAAAATCAGCAGGTATTAGATGGGTATGAAGAACAAAACATTCCAACATTAGGGGGTGGCCAAATTCTTTATTTACTTGCTTTTAAATAAAAAACGTTTGGAACGTTTCCATAACCAATTGGATAAATGGGAATGCTATTTTTTTTAGGTTAAAACAGACTGCAGTCAAAAGTTTGAAAACAACTGCTGTTGCAACAAAATGTGTTGGGTTTGGGTAATGCAAAAATGTCTTAAGCTGTGTGACAAATTAAGAGAGAGTGGAATAAAGGATGCTGGTAGCTGCCTGGCTTTCTCTACAGACAGGTAAACACTGCAATGTCGAACCTTTTGCTCTCTCGCTCTACAAACAAGTAAACACACTGCAATTTTGAACCCATGTCTCTTTCTCTACAGAAAGGTAAACACACTGCAATGTCGAACCCTTTCACTCTTGCAGTAAACGTCATGCTGAATATGACAACATTCCTCAGTTGAATAAACCAGGGTAAAGGCTGCACAGGCTACAGAAGAAAGCATAAAAATAACAATTAAAAAAAAAGTGCCCTTGTCCCAGGCCAGAAGAATCAGTGCTTGCACACAGGGATATGGAACCATGATTTTTTTTTTTTCTTCAGGACTGCTGATAGCGTCGGTCGTAGGCAGTGCTCCTCGTACGAGAACAGAGTCAGTTCATTGAAACTTGCACATGTCCACTCAACGTCAAACGTCGTCGTCCAGGGCTGTCCTGTCCAGGGTGGTCCCGTCCAGGGCTGTCCTGTCCATGGAACTGGGATTCTCTGTGCAGGGCACTCGGGTATAGCAGCCGCAAGACTTGTGGGTGGGTTCACGGAACCCACGGGGTTGACAGGGGCTCTTGTTCTCATACCTCCAAGGGACCCATGTTGGTTTTTCAGTCTTGTGCAAAATTGTAAGCGGACCTCTTAGATACTGGGTGACCTATATGGCTCCTGTAGCTTATCAGTACACTTCAAAAGAGCATACCACCATATCATGATGTACCATGACAAGCGTGTCATCAAATCACTAATAAGCCTCAGTAACAAAACTAGATTTACTCTTCTGTTAAAATAACATCAAAAATATACACATATATTACATGTCTTACAGTATTTACACAAGTTTGTTTTAAAAAAAAAAAACCCAAAAAAAACCCTTTAACACAAGGCCGCTTTATCAACACAAAAGCAAGACATTTTTTAAATTACGGTTAAAAACTCAACACTTCCTGTTGCAACAAAATGTGTTTCAAGTCCTTTGCCTGATTGTCCGATGTCAATTCATTGTTGTTGAGGTGTGCCGGCATCAGCTGAGAGCTCAGATGATGACGAGGGGTTGGGGGTCAGAGGTCACGGTTTGGCCTGGACCTTCAGTAGGGTCTTCAGGTGTACGGACATCTGCTCCCTACTGCTGTCGGAAGGTCTGGGGCCGCTCTCACCCACCCAATGGCTGGGCGGTTTAGGTAGCACACTTGGAGAGGGTGGCTCGCTGAACTTGGCCCCAGCGTACGTCTTCTCCCCGTCTCGGAGGACCTCCTCGGGCGAGGGCTCAGCCGGGCACGAGCCGGCTTTATTGCCAGCGTCCGCCGAGCTCAGGGGCCTCTTCCCTTCCCTGCGGACGGACTGGAGGAGCGGAGGGGGGCTACCGTGGACTTTCTCGCCAGTGCCGTCTCCCTCGCAGCTCCTTGGCGACGGATCGACAGTGGGCGGGCTGGTGGGTCTGCTCTTCTGGTTGTTAAGGTTAGGAGCACGCTGCTCGTGTTTGTTCAGGCTGTGGACGGTCTGCCCATTTGTCTGGCTTCCTCTTTCCACCCTTCCTGTTTTGGATTTCAACAGCTGGGGACAAAGAAATCAACCAGAATATGAGACTCACAAAGCAAATAAGAAAGTGGTTCTAAACTGATAGTCTAAGTGACAGGTTTTTTTTTTATGTACACCAAATAGGCGTGGGAAATTGGGATGGCATTCACACATCACAATAAGTTGCACCGTCAGCTTCAACATAAATTAGCATATTATTAATGAAGCGATTAAAATCTTGATCTTAAAAATCTTAAAAACCCGCGTCTGTTAGTCGAGCACGGAAGCGTACATGTATCTAAGCGTCGTTCAACGCAACAACGTTGTGAACGTGACCCTGACTAAAGAGGCTGGTGACGTCGATTTTTCCACGGCTGTTCCGCTTCTACAGAACGCGGAATCAAGTGGTCCAATATAGGCTACAAGCCTCTACAGTTACACAACAACTAAGGCTTGGGTAGCCTGCTAAAATGCCTCCTTTGGCTGCGAATCAAATAATTGCACTGCTCACAACGAAACATGATAAACGCCACATGAAAACTAAAGTTACACGACATCTAGGACAACCATAAAAGTATATCTGGCGGTTACGTGACAGATTACATGTCCTGTTCATAGTTGCATAATAACTTGAACTAGTTTGTTGACCTTCATCCAACAAACCCAATTTCATACGCAGAATACTCTCAACACTTATAATAAATAAAAATAAATGCTAGTATAAACAAGTAAATTCGACAGTTTTATTTACCTCCTTTTTCGACCCTGTTTTTAAATGTGTTGCCACACTCCCTGCAGTTCGGTTGGATGGAAGCTCTGCATTCGTCGTTGCGGGGGATTTTGACGTGGCTTTAAAGGTGTTGTTATTGTTGATGTCCGCCAAACGCACGGGGTTGTTTCTCAGTAGCACCGACTGTTTCTGGTGGGGTTGGGGTTGATGTTTGCCTTGTAGACCTGTCGTCGTGCGAACTCTGCGACCTCCTTTCTTGAACAGAGCTTGTCTTGATTTGTTAAGGTTGGTTCCGACGCGGGTTGAAGTCAGAACTAATGGTTTGTTGTTCTCGACGTTGTCGAGACTTGATTCGATATGATGGCCAAGTGTGTCGCCCAACATGATACCAAAGCCACCGTAGTGTGGTAGGGGTGGATACATTGAAGGTCAGAATTAGATATCGACGTCCAAATTACTAGCCAACTCGATGGTTAGCTATGCTGATGAACAACTTATCCTAATTAAAAGGGGCAGCTAGCTAGCAAGTTCTTTGCTACACTAGTTAGCCAGCTAGCTAATAGTATTCCTGACGACGAAAACAACGTTTTTTGCAGACGATACCAAACTGCTGCAATTTTTCTTGAATACAAGAATAATCCCGTCGAAATCTTCGCCAATAGCTCCCGATTCCGCTGTTATGGACACCAATCGGACGCAAGAATAACGCAAAAGTTTCAGTTGAGATGGCGTAGCTGGATCTGTGTTTCTGAAATGGCGCAGATGCTCGCAACTTCCTGGTTGTAGAACCACAGACAAACACGCCCACCGGTGAACAAAGGAAAACAAAAGAGAAAATAACAAACTCCTTTGTTTCTAAAACAGCGTTCAAAACAGAAAATTAAAAGCTTTAAACCAAAAATGATCTTATGTAGCTTAATAGCTATCAATATCGAACACAAGTTTAATTTAAACCGCAAAATGGTGGTAGTCCACAACTTAAGTTAGCTAGCTTGGCACACTTCGTTTCTTGCACTTTTGATATGCAAAAGTACTACTGTACTTTTTTTCCTCAATAGCCGTTCAAGAAAGTACTTCAGTCAGCTAGCTAGCCGAAGAGGACCTAATGAACTGAACGCTTTCGTGTTTCCAGTACTCCCTTACCATTCGGAAAAACCAAGCCAGTCAAGTTCAACAAAGCGTGGCGCACCGCCCATAATCGAAACTACGTCACAAAGGATGCAAGAGTGTAATTTCCAAAATTGATCGTTGCATCCGGTGCATTACGTAATCGATGTTTAGTCTACAGAAGGTCTTGTGACACGGTCTTTATTTAGACTTTTGTTTTATAAACAACAGTACAAAAAACAAAGTTAGACTTTTCTAACATTTTACTAACAGTGGTTGCGCTTTGTCATTCCTCGAAGTTCCTCAAACCCTATTTTAACTCATCTTACTAGTGGTTAGCATGGCTTCTGTGATACACTTTAATTCTGATTCAGATGTTTTACATAGGATTACCGTAGTCAGAGTAAGTAAAATAGGAGGAACAGGTGGCAGGGTTTTCTTCTCAAGTTCTTATTGTATAAGTCAAAGTCAGATTTATTTATGTAACATTTTTTACAACAGCTGTTGGCACAAAGCAGCTTTATGGATGTCAGAGTCCAATTCCCTATTGATCAAGCCAAAGGCAACAGTGGCAAGAAAAGACTCCCTAAGCGCATGAGGAAGAAATGTTGAAAGGAACCAAAATTCAATGAGGGGTTTACCTAAAGAAAAAAAAAATGATGGTAATGACAGATAATATGTATCTTTTAAAAAGGCTTCAGTGATTGTCTCTTTGCAACATCATATTTATTGGGTTGCATGTGAGAAGTTGTTGGAGTTCTAAAGGCAGGGTATTAATTAAAACTTGTCAGGACTCATTATTTAGTCTTTAACTGTTAAACATTTTTCTCTTGTTAAAACTAGAATCAAAGTTAGTGGCAGTCTGGGACATAAGTCAATGCCACAATACACAACCTTAAATGTCCCTCTCACTCACCACCCCAGATGGTTAAATAGCACATCAATATTTCACCTTTTTAAAATGATACATTTGCATTCTGTTCCTGTAGCAGGCGATCTGCGAGGAGGATGGCTGGTTGCATGTGTACTCTCTCCTGCTCTGGATGCCTGGTTGGATGAGCTGCAGCAAATCTGCCAAGCAACAAGCAGTGGTGTGTTGCTGGGGGAAACTCCTGTCGCACGACCTCCAGAACCATCTTGCTGTGACTGGTCGCATCCATTGCCACCTGTCCTAAAAACAATATGGTGTAATAAAATATACATTTAATTACCTTGGATTTAACACACAAAGTGGCAATTAATGTTAATGAGTAAGTGTTTTTGTTTTTTTACACATAAACAAAGGTTTTCCAGTGTTTACCTGAAACAGTAATATAGAAGTTGTCCTCGCAGGCTAATAGGTTAATGACATTTCTGATCCACACAGTTTGAATTTGAAATTATATGCAGTTACTCTTTGTCTTAAATCTTTTAGTTATTGGATGACATCTTTAAATATGCAAATCTAAAATGAATATCACCCTCAAAACTGGCAAATTAATTGCGTTTTTATTAAACAAGACTTTTTTAACTTCTGAAGCTTTTTAATATACTTATCCATTCAGTTGATACATTTGTTTTTAAGCATTCCTCATAGATTTTTACATGGGCCTTGTTATTCTCACATTGAGCACCTTCTGCTGGCTCGTTCTTAAGTCAAATAACGTCATCTTAGAACTTATTCCCTCCAGCTGCCAAGGTTTGTTATTGGTCTTAAATTGTGCACCGATTCCCCTGGAAAACCTTTAAAGCGGACTTTGTCATAATGATTATTTATCACTTTTGCTCGTGAATGATCCATTATCTATCAAATTAAACCGTAAACTAATAAAGTTTCATTGCAAACCATTTTTGTTGTTGTTTTTATACATGGTTACTTTCCATGCTTTCCATAACAATACAGGACAGTGAAGCGTCAAAACCCCACGTGATCGTTCCATTTTGATGGAGACTTCGAAACACCGTATCGAGACACAAATGTTTTGAATCATCTGATGTTTCGACACAGTTTCGAAGCGTTGTTTCGAGCTTTCTATCACTACTTTGTAGTTAGATGGGAGGTCTGTGAGTGGGTTATTCGTGGAATTTGTTGATTTTAATGTATATTAGCAGTGCTGAACACATCTTGATGAGAAGACAAACTGGACAAGACATTTTTATTAAATAAGGCTGTTGGCAAGAGGTTAGTTGCTAATACTGTTACTAGCTATCATTTGGAGGCCAAGGCACCGGATCACCAGGGGACCAAAAGCCCGCGTTAGAGGGCTGATCTCCTGTGGTGACTGACTGATGTCCGGTTAGCGTAGTTAGCTAGCTAGCTAGCGTTTCAAAGGCAGATAGCTAACGTTATCGATTTGCGACACCGCACCACAACATCTGTCGAAGACGATGTCACACACAGGACCACCACCCCGATGGCTAAACTGCCCTAGAAGAGGACAACCTGTAGCTGGTGAGCATTCATAAATTACTTCAGCAAATGTTGACGTTAGCTTAGCTCGCTAGCTAGCTACCCAGTAAGCTAACATAACGGTTTAAATGCCTAGCCAGATAGCAAACGTTAATAGGTTTGCAGGGCTGACTTTCTAGCACAATATTGTAGCTAGCTAGCTAGCTAGTTTACCGTTGTAGAGTTCAGGCAATGGTTCCTTTAACAACAGTAAGTTTGTTTACGTTTGCTATTAAGCAAAACCACAACTGCGACCATTACGTTGTGCTAGATAGCGTGTTAGCTGGCTAGCAAAACGAATAGGTAGCCAGCTAGCTAGCAAGCAAGCTTTAATATATTAGGGACGTTTAGCTTAGCTGGCTGGCTAGCTAGGTAAGCTGCTGGTGTTAATGCAAGCAAATGTCATTGAGGTGTTTCAAGACAGTTTACTACTTGTGCTAAATGTAGATATATTGCACTATGTGTCAAAACAAACAGCAAAGATATCACCTAGTCAAGTTAAGGTTTTGTATTAGAATCGTGGCACGAAAAAAGAAAAACCAGTCAACTGAATACAAGACGTGTCTGCCGAAGTGCTTTGGGTTAGTGCGCACCAGATTAGCAAACCGTTCAACGTCAAAACGTCATTTGACCCTTGTGGATAGTTGCTATTCTAACTAGAGTACAGCTATCTCTCACGTCTTCGTTTGCTGACCCTATTTTTGCCATGACTGTTGTGTTTGTGTGTCGTAATTATGCTGCTCGTGGCGTAATTTATAAACACCAATTGAAACTACGACACAAACTTCATTCTGTCTCTTCTAACGAATTATTTATGTAGGTAAGTTCTTACCAATGAAAACCATGTTGGGTCCCAGATATGACAGCACGGTTCCAGAGGAGAATCGGTTCCATCCGAGCATGTTGTCCAACTACCTAAAAAGTTTGAAGGTATGCTTGAACTTTCCCTTCAGCGCAGTGTTTTGGAAGTTTGTTCATATCTCTGGATTAGCCCATGCCATGTGCCATGCCATAATAGTTAGGTATACTATTTATTAATGAGATATCGTTACAAAACTGTTATGTCATGCATATATATGTATTTTTCCATCTTCTATTCTTCCTTTTCCCATTGTCTTTAGGTAAAGATGGGCTTGCTGGTTGATCTAACCAACACCACTCGCTTCTATGACAGAGCAGAGATTGAAAAAGAAGGCATCAAATATGTGAAACTTCAGTGCAAAGGGTATGCCTCTGGCATCATGAGTTACAATAGTTTGTTGTTGTTGTTGTTGACTGAAAACGTATGACCCTTTGAATGGGAGTATTTTGTTGTTGTTGTGACGCAGGGTAATGTAGTTTTCTTCCTATACAGTCATGGGGAATGTCCTGCCGCAGAAACCACAGAGATGTTCATCAGATTATGCGAACACTTCATGCAAAAAAATCCCACTGAACTCATAGGTAAGTTTAAGCCTTTTTAAATACAGTGTTTGTGTTTTTAAGCTGTTGCAAAATGATTGTTATATAGTGATGGGAATAGCTTTTTATTTACTCATTATTGTAATCACTGTCTGTTTAGTGCTAATGTAGGAACTTAATTCCAAGCCATGCAGTTATAGAATAACAAATGATGAATCACAGTCAGAATTTTGCAGCCTTTCATTACAGCTCAACATGGAAATGGTTTTGTGTTCGCCTGTGCCGAGTGTGAATATGTAGACAAGTTTGAATTGTGATGCACTTACAGGTTTTTGTCTATTTGTGGTTGTTATTAAAAGGGATGCTGGCACATTAAAGCTTTTAAATAGATTTTTAAAAGTATGTTAATTTCTGTGAAGGTCTTTCAATTCTTGACTATTCTTGCATGTGTCTGATGTACTACATAGATGAAAAGTATGTCAAAACAATCAAGTTTTTCTTTCAGAAACAGGATTCTAAATTTACAGAAGCATGAGCCTAAATGAACAATTGAATGAATGAATGAATGAATGAATGGAATAATGTTTTTTTATTAGAGTGATTACTTTTTACTTAAATGAGTCAGCTGAAAAATATTTAAACTTGTAGCAAGCTGTGTGTATGATTGTCAAGAGTTCCACTTTTGCTGCTTTTTTATGTTCATCTGTCCAGAAATCCTTATATTGGTAGTGCGTTATGTCTTCTGAGCCTTTAAAAGAGTTGGTTTACTATGAGGGAAGTGCTTTGCAAGTGGAGAAAGAAAACGCAAACCTCCCCTCATCCAGCAGGGGGAGTCAGTGTAGTGTCAGAATCATTTGTGGTGAAAAATTGTGCTCAGTGAAGAACTGATTCCAGTGTTGGAAGTTTTACAGTATTATGAAGGAGTATTATGATGTGCAGGAACTTTTTTCTGTGTTTTATTCCTGTTCCTTGGTCCTCTTTAATAAGTTCCATTTTTGTTCTGATGACTGTTTTAAACCTCTGCTGTTCCGTGTGCAGTATTTTGGATGTAACAGGTAGCAAACCTGCAGTGATGCTGTGAATGATGCTTCAGACCTTCTCAGGCTCACTGGTATATTCTAATATTAGATTCACCCCCCAGATGACATGTTAAAGAACTTTCTAGAAGCATGGCAGAATTTCTCCTGGCATTTTTATAGATGAAGATGAATACAATACCAAATGATTATTTTAAAAGAATGCATCTGAATTTCACACTGCAGGTGTCTTGTTATATTAATGTAGTGTCTGCTAGGGTTCTTCTTTGCAAGATTGGATGTTTCAAGTACCATTTATATTGTCATTGTCTGGTGATTTGTCTCTACGGGAAACCAGTGTAGCTGTGTGTGTCCACAGTACTCTGGCTTCAGAATCAAAGACTACAGATCAAATAAGTCCCATTAAAGTGAAAAAGTTATTCTTTTCTCTCTCTTTTTTTTTTTTGTTTTTTTGCGCAGATCTTCCCATTATGTTTCCGGTATGCAGTCTGATGATTCACATAATACAGGTGTTCACCAAGTATACCATGCTAGTATACTGTGTCGAAATAAACAACTTCAGCTAATTACAATCATTAGTGTGTGCTTAACTCCTCGCTGTACAATGCTAGCCATAATGGACTTGTAAAATATAGGTGTTAAATGAAACCACTTCCCTGTAGAGAGTATATTAGTGTTCGCCTTCGTTTTCTCCTAGAACTATTACTGTCTCTGTGGATCGTCTCCAGCCTGTACATTTTCTTTAAGGAGATCCGTGTTACTTGTCCTCATCTGAATACCCTTTGGTTGCTTTATGTGCACAGCTACCCCAGGTGTCGGTCCTTCTCCCCAGTGCCCTGTAGGTGGTGCTCTTTTCCCCCGACTTAGCTTGTGGTGATGTAACCTGTTCATTCACCATGCTACACTGCTCCACGCCCCAGCGCCGAACTGTACACAGCACAGCGGAGGCCTCAGGGGCGGAATATATGAATTTTATTCTTATCGCTGCAGCAACTGGCTTATTGGTGCTGCTGTGGAAACGACCCCTCTGGGGAAGGGAGGGGAGGAGGGACAGTTGAGTGGGGAGAGAGAGGGCCACAAAGGGGATATGAGGAGGGCCAGAACAGTTCATCATCTCCGTCTCGGAAGGCATGAAAGCCAGACGTCTGTCAGTCTGCAAGGTGTGAGAGTCTCTAACAAGGATGGAATCTCTACGAGTGTACACCAAGTGGTGTGGCTTGGAGAATGGGCCTGTATGGTGGTAATATTTAAGCGTGTGTGTGTGTGTGTAAATGCGCACGGATCAGTGTGTAACAGTGTGTTTGGAGGCAGACACTGAGAGATGCAGGGCCTTATTTTAAACTGCTTTTGTAAGGCCAAGGGTCCACAAGGGTCTCTGGTTCGGGAAGGTCACAAGCTTCTTATTGTGTCTTAGGAGTCCTAATAGTTAATAGTCAATATGAAAAAAATATTTCCCATAATGCTTTCAGGACTTGCATTATTGTGAGTGTGCATTCATTAATCTTACATGAGAAGGCTCGATTTGTTTATTTATTTATTTGCTTGTTTATGAATTAATTGATTAATATAAAAAAATGCACACAACACAAACATGTTTTGTAAAGTCGGTTTGCATTCAATTTATGATGTTCAAAACCTTCCCCAAATTATGAACCTAACCTTTTGTCTTCTGTTCATAATCAAACAGCAAATCATTTAACAGCCCGTTTGCACTCCAAAATGCAAGTCTTTTAGTTTGTCACACATTATGAATTCTCACATTTTCTGTTTTAATATTCTCTGACAAGTAAAAAGTTATAAATATTAAAAAGATCAGATGGTGCTGTGTTTGCTCGGGCTGAAGGGAAACAGTGGTGAAGGCTGGTGGGCTCTCAGCCAGACTTTTGTTTTGGTTCATGTTCAGCGTAGCGAGCTCAGAAAGAGCAGAGAGGTATGTGTGTGGGCTTTTTTTCCCCCCTGTTGCTGAGAGGGTTCATCCACACAGAGAGGGCCAGGCTGAGAAAGAAGGGGCTTTTGAACAGGGACGTGTCGGTGTGAGGGGGAAACGCGGAGAGAGAAAGTGTTGTAGAGCATCAGCTGAAGGGCTTTGTTAGTGGGTATTATGGAGGGGGGGGTGGGTGTTGCTGTGAGCTCTCCTGATCTGAAGCACCATCACAACACCACCTCATCAACCTCATGGGTCGCACGATCAGCCAGGAGCAATAATGGCATTGATCATGCAGACAGCTTGCATGCATCTAATAAGCCAGTGACAAAGATGTTTGCGGGGGGATGGGAGTGACCAAAACACCTGAAAAAGATGGCTGGTTGAGAGATGGAAGGGGTGGGAAACTGATCATGATGCGCGTTATCTCTCCCCACAGGTGTCCACTGTACCCACGGCTTCAACCGCACGGGGTTTTTGATCTGCGCCTACCTGGTGGAGAGGATGGACTGGAGGTGAGGGGCTGCGCGCACGAGTTTCCTCTCGGGTCTTTGTTTGCGTGTTTTATTTCCAGACCATCTGAGAGGCGGGAGAATGACGCAAATTAACAGCCCAGGAATAGAAATGCTAAAAGCTTCACGCCATGGCCTGGAGACCAGAGTCTCCCCTGCGCTCAGGAGAAACATGGCACCGCGAAGCCGCTTCACTCATGGACCAAAGCGGACACTCGGCACTTTGGCGCCTTTTATTCTTTAAAATCTTTGGGCAATGTGACTGTTCTCGCTTAACCACCATGTATTGCTTTCCCCATTCTGTAGGTGTGGAGTCGTAAAACAAATCTCATGATTCCTGGTAAAATGATTCATATGGCAACTTTTGCTCCGTGAAGAGGATATTGTGTGTGGCCTTTGCAGAAAGAGGTTGAATATTACATCGTAGAATGGGTGTTTTGTCTGTAGGCTTCGAGTTAGTCACATATGTGCTCTGGGAAGGTCAGTGTTGGGTATTCCCGACACATCTAGTAAAGACTCTTATTTTACACATGGGAGATGGTGTTAGAATTGTTTTTAAAAAGAGCAGGACTAGGCTATGTTTTACCTTTCAATCTCCTTTTGCTCTAACACTCTACTAACTTTTGACCTGTTGCAGATTCTTAAGGTGATCTTTTCCACAATCCCATTGCTGTTTAACATTAACCGTCCTAAGTTTTTAAAACACAGTTAGCTGTTCACGCTGCTAGCAGAACAGCAATAGTGTTATTAGCATGCAACTAATGTCATAGCGGAAGTAAAGCAGATGGTGTTATTAGCGTGTAGCTAACGTCATAGCGGAAGTAAAGCAGATGGTGTTATTAGCGTGTAGCTAACGTCATAGCAGAAGCAACGCTGTGTTACTAGCGTGTAACTAACGTCAAAGCAGAAGCAACGCTGTGTTATTAGCGTGTAACTAACGTCAAAGCAGAGGCAACGCTGTGTTATTAGCGTGTAACTAACGTCAAAGCAGAGGCAACGCTGTGTTATTAGCGTGTAACTAACGTCAA